>APFE030426612.1:0-92292 GCA_000404065.3 Pinus taeda | reverse complement strand
TATTTTTAAAAAATCGCTCCGGGATTCGCTCCCAAACCGGGAGCTTCTGAAAATGGTCGCTCCCGCTCCCGCTTCCGCTCCCGCTCCCAAGTAACACTGGGTCATCTTATTTATGACAACTGATATTTTTCTTGGATTCCTCTCTTCGAGAGGTGTAGGATTGATCTAAAGATCATCCGATTTTGACATGTACAAATGAAGTTATGAATTTATTTTGATTATGGTCAAATTGTCAAGGTCGGCCAACAAACATATGTAGGCTCAAGAGCCTAACAGTGACGTCTATTCGTCCTCAACATTGCATATAAATAGAAGGTGACTTAGCCTCATTTGGACACACTCATCTTCACACTTCTCTCTCTCTCCTCATTGATTGGGTACGGATTTCTGGGCCTCTCTCTCCACACGTCCGAGATTTTAGGAGAGTGAAATTTTAGGAGGGCGAAATTTCAGGAGAGCGAAATTTCGGGAGGCTGAAATTTCAGGAAACCGAATTTCTGGACAGTTTGACCAAGCGTTGACCAGCATGCATTGACCTCCTTTGACTGCGTTTTTGTGAGGGCTTTATCTGTTTAGGCAGACCACATTTCTAGGCACAGAAATCAAGGCTAAACATTGACTGTTGACCAGCGTTGACTACAACTAGGGCTGAGCGCAGGTGGGCTGTTTGACCAGACTTTGACTGGGCTGAATTTGACTGTTTTGAGGGTTGTTTTATCTTGGTGTTTGGAGGTGAAAGTTGACTAAAGTTGACCGATTTGCTGAGGGTCAAATCTGCCCTGTTGACCAACGTTGAATTTTCTGGTTAGGGCTCTTTTGCTGCTGTTATAAATGATCAGATTTGTAAATTGTACTCTCTCTCTCTACTGAACTATTGAAGACTAAAAGAAGATTTGATCAAGGGTTTGGCCCCTTAAACTTCTTATTTCCTCCTTTATTCTTGACATGAGCAGATTAGGCATTTGGAACATTTTCTTCATTTTCTTGTTTACCTTCTATCAAGGAGAGATGAACTTCTTCTTGTATACATGCAGACCACATTTCTTCGAATGATGGAGAGTTCTTCCAACTACTAATTCCAGCTGCAAAGGAATTCCAGGATTTTGGTAGTCCTAGAAGGGTAGCAATCACAAGTTCCTTTCGGGGAATCTCCCATCAATTGCTTGAAGTTCATATATACGAGTAATTCTTACAAAATAGGAAGATACTGTATCATCCTTTGTCATCTTAATAGTTCGAAGCTCATTCTTTAGACTTGCCACTTGTCCAATATTCTTGATTGTAAACAACTTTGAGAGAGCATCATACATTTTTATTGAGGAATCTAGAGTGGATATGCAGGGAATCAAGTTGTCTTTGACTCCATCCACAATTAATTTCATGGCAAGAATATCAGTTTCTTTGTACTTCTCCTTTCTTGCATCATCTGAGGGTTCCTTGACCTTTCCTAGTACAAAATCCAACACCTTATTCTTTGCAAGGATGAGGTCCATCCTTGTCTTCCATGTTCTATAAAAAGAGGCTCCTTAAAGTTTGTTCTCAGATTTCATTGATGAGGCCATAGTTGTACTTGATGAAAACTATATATCTTTAATTACCTTTCAAGACTTCCTTCCTTCTATCAAATGGGATTCTTTTTTCCTTATGATCTTCCTTGATGACTCCCTTTTAAAATTATGAGAGCTTGTTGTTCTACTAATTGCCTTTTTCCTTTTTCTTCACCTTAGCTGTGATACCGTGTTAGAAAATCATAAAGGCATAAATATTTTCTTATCTTGATAGTTACTTGTGATTTCTACGAATTCTTATTATGTTCTTTTATATATCCTTTTATCTTCTTATCATCAAGTAGCTACCAAAACATAAGTACATGAAGATCAACACAACAAGAACACAAGATATAGGCTCTTAGCCAGGGCTATAACCCCTCTTCTAGGGGAAAATCCAAAAATTCTCTTCTCTTCCTTTAGAACCAAATCAAATGAGATAACCAAGACCTTTGACTAGGCCAAAAGACCTCCAATCCACCAAGTCAGCCTCCCAAGATGATTAGTCAAACTTCAATAGTCAACTCTAGCCAAACCGCTTCAATCCTACAACAAACATAGATTTCGACCCTCCTGCTTCAGTTTCAGCCCTACTATAGTCCTGCAATTTCGACCCTTTTGTAGTAGCCCAGAAACTCGCACTTGTGGTAGAAAAAAGAGAAAATTTGTCTTCAAATACTTTGCTAGGGTTCCTCCTTCTTTCCTTGGTATTTCACTCTCCTTTCTTGCTCTTGCAATTGCTAATCGAAACTTGCATGATTGAATGTTCAAATGAGGTCGAGTATCATTGCTTTTATAGTCATTATGTGAGGTTGAACTCCTTCAATGAGGCAGACTTGACTGGAGGGCAGGCCGACTTGGTGGAGGAGTGACAAATGACTCTTTCTACGTCAAAATAATTTTCTTCTTTGACATAATGAGCCCAATAAAGGGCAGGTCGACTTGGTGGAGGAGTGACAAATGACTCTATTTACATAAAAATAATTTTCTCCTTTGACATAATGAGCCCAATAAGGGTCTAGGACAAAATGACACGGAAAATGACTTATGACATAAACCCTAGAAGCACTCAATGGGTGCTTTGACCTAGAAATAAAATAAATAAAGCATGAAACTCATGCTTATAAATAATTTTTATTTTACAATAAATTTTCTTTTCTTTCTTTTTGACAAATACATTACATTATGACTTAAATACAATTATGAAGACCGATATTAGTTACATTTCTCAACAATCAAATAAGTGCCCTTTTGACCAAGGTGTTGGAAAATGGATAATGACAACATTTAATCTTATTTTCTTTAACCTTGATATTTGCTTGTGAATCTTATTTATCTTTTTTTATGTTCTTCAGTTAGATCTTTTCATCAAACAATATCAAGAACAATAACAATAACAGTAGAGGACAAAGATATAGGCTCTCAGCTAAGGGAAAACCCCTCCGAGGGGAAAACCCGTAAACTCTTCTCTTCTTAGAATCTACTCCAAATGGGATACAAAGACCCAAACCCTAGACCATGTCCTTCTCCAAGTACCAAGTCAACCCTCTAACAAGTCCTTTTTTGATTATGCTCTAACCAGTGCAAACTGCAACTTTGACGTGCCAGCTTCAATACTGAAACTCATCCAACAACTTCGACCTTTCAACTTCGTCTTTGTAGCTTCTCTAGAAACCTTAATTCAACCTCCTCCTGAGACCTTCTTAGAGCAAAACAACTCTCCCAAGGTCAACGATGTTAATACAGGGTTTTCTCTCTTCTAGCTACAACATTTTGCACTTCATCCTACTGCAACTCAAACCTGCAATTTTGGCCTCCTTCTGCAACACTAGAAACCCTAGATCTTCGCACGTGTGAGAGAGGTAGAGCCCCAAAGAAGATATTTCGACCTCCCGTAACTTGACGTTGACTCCTTTGATTCAAGACAATATTTCCTAAGACCTAACAAACCCTAGAAGCATGAAAAACATGCTTTTACCTAGAGGACCATCAATAATGAGAATGAAACCCATGCTTTAATAATAATAACTTTTTCTTTTCTTTTCTTGTTTGTTACATAGGATACATATTGAAATAAGTACAACAATTATGTAGATTGAAACTAGTTACATTTTCAACACTCCTTAACTAGGGAGGTATTCATAATTGTACAACCAGTACAACATCATATCTCAAACTGAAGAGTTCTCACAAGAAGATTCAGATTGATAAGCCATACTGTAAGCGTCATCATAATGACCAACACTGTCTCTGAGGCCTAACTAGACAAACTCTTCTTTAATCAAGAGAATTATGCTGGGAGGGTTTACGTGTGATTACGCACTACCTCTACAAGGTACCTACCACATTCGGATGTCCACAAGGCATGTCCTTTTAGGACTATTCTTATCTTGGATTTGCAATCCTGAGTCCTCAAAGAATATCAGTCCTCTTCGACTACTCTTTTCTTGGATACCTGTCACATCTTCAACGAGTGTCGGTACCTTCCCTTTCTTGGATGTTTTATCCTCAAGGAAACCACAAATGCTTATCCAATACTCTGTCATTCTCTCACCCGAAGAGGAGAATGCACACATGATGTCCAACACCACTCCCTCTCAACCAACGAGGACATGTCTATTCTCCTTTAATCTTGAGAATAGAATCTTGCTCCTATACAAGGAGACTCCTTTACTCCCTTTCAAAATCAGAGATGTAGACTTCCTTTCTATTTGGGAAGTCATCATCACAAGCCTTACAAGTTGTATTCATAAGTATCAACTACCAGTTCCTCTTTCCTTTGCATTATCGAGTTTTCTTTCTTTCAAGGTATAATGGAGCCATCTTCTCTCTTCAATCTTGTGACAGGTTCCGGGCCAATCTTTTTGCTCAACACTTTCTTCTTTGAGATGAAGGCATTACATTACGCCTTCCCAAACTTCATGCTGATCACAGCTTCTTGAAAGTGATCTTCCTTTGACCTCTAGGTTATCTTCTCACACCACTACCTTAATCCCAAGATGTCCATATCTAGACTTCACAATTATCAGGTACCAAATGTTGAACTTTCCTCAACATTCTTCATACATTCTTATTCTCATAATTGAACTTGCCTCAACTGTCATCATGTATTCCTGCTACATTCTTCCAGGTAGCAAAATAATATGTTAATCAGAGAACCAAATCATAAACAAGTTAGACTTACCTCACCATGATGACCTTCTCATCAACATCCTCATTGACCATCTCCACTTGAAACTTCCTTCATGCATTAGAGTGCCCAAAAATTGAACTTGATTACCAAGTTACAACTTTTCTTCCGAAGACTATACTGGATGTTAATCATTACTATATATATTCTAGAGAAATTTTTAATCTTTTATACATCTTAAAGTAAGTCAAATCTTATTCTTTTCAAGCATCATATATCTATATACCTAAGCATATTTTATGACCAACTTTCTTTTACAACATTAGATACACATGAATCTTATCCAAAGTTTTATATCCAACATGCATTCCTATGCTTTCATCTGATCATCTAGCTATTCATATATCTCCTTTTCTGCTGCTTCCCAACCTGCATCCTGACCCATTGCATTCTTTCATCCCTTTACTAGTATTGTTTCCACATTACATGAAATGTCTACTAACCTTCGCTCTCCTTTTCTGCTCCTCCTAGCCTGCATCTTGACCCATTGCATTGTTTCATCCCTTTACTAGTATTGGTTCCACATTACATGGAATATCTACTAACCTTTGTCATAGTGCTTCTTCCAAGAACCTTTCATAATTATGGTTCTTCCAGGATCATGATGATCCACCTAAGCAAGATGACTTCCTCTAACATGATGTTAGATAATGCTTGGATGATCAATATGCAAAATGGTCTATCCATCTATCTATCTAGATGATCTACAAAGCAACTTAATCATGTCAATTCTAGACATGCCACCATCATATGCAAAACATACTACCCTAAAAAAAGATTTAATCTTCACAGAGAATCTGACAGTTAGTGAATTTTCTTTAGTAGTAAAGATCCTTCACTTCTTCCTTCTTTGCCTTCTTCTCAGGTTCTACCATTGCCTTGATTACATGAGATTCACTCCTTTCCTTTCTCTTGTTATATAGGCTTGGACAATCCCTCTTAAAGTGTCCAAACTCATTCATTGCATTTAAAGCATTGAACCTTGGACATATCTTTCTTCTTGGAATTTTCGAACTTTCACTTCTTTAGCTTCTTGACTCTGGCTAGAAAGGCTTGAGATTGCTCATCTGATCTAGTATCATCCTTTACCTTGATCCTTGATTCTTCCAATATGCATTGTGCCCACAATTCTTCAAAGGGAGTTGAATCCTTCTTGGAGTAAATGCTTGTTGCAAAGCTGCTCCATTCCGGTGGCAATGCATTTACTACACAAATGGTTACTTCAGAATCAATAATTGGTTCCCCAAGTCCTTGTAGATGGTCTCTTAGTTGAGAGACTCTCATGAGAAAGGATGCCACATACTCATCCTTTGATTTCTTCATCCTATATAACTTGTTCCGCAAAGGCATCTTTTGTCTTGTTGTACTTGCAGAATACAAATTCACTAGCTTTTCATATATGGCCTTGGAAGTCTTCATGTTTGCAGCAAATGGAACAATAGAATCCTTAATTGATCCAACTATGATCCTTTGAGCCCTCACTTCCCCTTTCTTGTACTTTGCTAGTTCTTGTGTCTTGTCTTTGCTTGGTTCAGTGATTTCCCGGGGAACATATTCCATTACTTCTTGTTTTGTGAGTATCAAGTCAATTCTTTTCTTCCATGGTAGATAGTTTGATGCCCCAATGAGCTTATTGCTCTCCTTGCATAAAGAAACCATATGACTTGAAGATTCAAACATGATGTAATAATATGATACTTACTTGATGACTAAGATCTTCCTTGATGATGTCTTCAACCTTCTTGACGCCTTCAAGATCCTTGAAGAGTCTTCAATAATGTCATTGAAACAACTTCCATGATCCTTGATGCCTTCCTTCAAAGATGCCTTTCATATCGAGCTTCTTCCAGAGAGAGATTAGCACTTTTCTTGAAGTCTTCTTCTTAGATCTTTCTTTGATGCGAGCTTGATGTAGACTCCCTCTTTTTCAATGTAAAAACCCTCCTTCCTTGAGTCTTTTCTCAAGAGCTCCCTTTTTCCTTCTCCTTTACAAGTAACTTCTTCTAGTGTGCTTCCAACTACCTTCTTTTTCATCTTAGCTCTGAAACTATGTTGGAAAATTGATAATGACAACAATTAATCTTATTTCCTTTAACCTTGATATTTGCTTGTGAATCTTATTTATCTTCTTTATGTTCTTTAGTTAGATATTTTCATCAAACAATATCAAGAACAATAACATTAACAATAGAGGACACAAATATAGGCTCTTAGCCAGGGCAAAACCCCTCCGAGGGGAAAACCCGTAAACTCTTCTCTTTGTAGAATCTGCTTCAAATAAGATACAAAGACCTAAACCCTAGACCAAATCCTCCTCCAAGTACCAAGTTGAGCCTCTAACAAGTCCTTTTTCGATTCTGCTCTAACCAGCTTCAAACTGCAACTTCGACTTGCCAGCTTCAATACTCCATCTCGTCCAACAACTTCAACCCTGTAACTTCGTCTTTACAGCGTCTCTGGAAACCCTAATCCAGCATCCTCTTGAGACCTTCCTAGAGCAAGACAACTCTCCCAAGGTTAATGAGGTCGATATGGAGTTTTCTCTCTTCTAGCTACAAGATTCTACACTTCGTCCTACTGCAACTTAGACCTGCAATTTCAGCCTTCTTCTACAGCACCAAAAACCCTATATCTTTGCACTTGTGTGAGAGATAGTGTCCCCAAAAATGATATTTCGGCCTCCCAGCTTCTTCTAGACCTTCGCTCTCCTTTTTTGCTCTTCCCAGCTACAAATAGAACTCTTTCTTGATAGATCGAACTTGTGTAGTGAGTGTGTCTCAAATGAGGTCGAACTATTCCTTTATATAGCCTTCTCAAGGGGTCAAATTCCCCTCCTTTAGGCCGACTTGTACTTTGGAGCTTCTGGGACTTTCTAGACTAAAAAATAATTCCTTTTACAAATATATTTTTCCCTGGAAGGGTCTTATAAACATGATGTTGATTTCATTGACTCAAGACAATAAATCCCATGACCTAACAAACCCTAGAAGCATGAAGAACATGCTTTTACCTAGAAGACCATCAATAATGAGCATGAAACCCATGCTTTAATAATAATAACTTTTTCGTTTATTTTCTTGTTTGTTACACAAGATACATATTGAAATGTGTACAACAATTACGAAGACCGAAACTAGTAACATTTTCAAGACAAGGGTCACCTCTAATAGTGGGGCCAACTTAGGCTTCTTGGAGCCTACATAAACTAATATAAAAATTGAATTTTCTTCTAATATTTATAATTTATTTTTGCTGATTTAGATGGCTCCTAGGCATGCATGAATACCTCCTGATGCTACAAAAATCAACACTCCCTTTTAGCAAGGGAAGTATTCTCCTGCAACAGATTTTCCTTTTGCTGAGAATTTATTTTTCATAAGAAAAGTTAGATAAGATAATTATGTTGATGTCTATAGATTCAAATGGAATAGACAATGGAAGTTATTTGTACGTGCACGATTTATTTAACTCACTCAGTGTTAGAACATCTAGTGCTCTTTTGTCAAAGTCCTTTATGACATTAATGGCAAATAATAGCTGAAGAACAATTTCTCCTTAGTAGAAAAGTTCATGAGCATGCTACATTGATACAAGTTTATAGATAACTCCATCCTGGAGTGGGAAATGTAACTCCTTCTATAGCTAGGGTTGGCCAAAGTCCATTATGGCTCCTTAGGAAAATCTATCAATCTCCTCTTGGTCATGACCTAGCCTAGGCATCAAATTTTTCTAATATTTTGGAGACCATTCGCCTTTGGACCATCCACCTTTTAGGTCAAATTCCTTTATGAGCGAGTGAAGATTATCTAGCTTTCAAAGGTGAATTACATCTATCTCCTTTGGTTGACATAGGTAATTCCTTCTGGTAGCCAAGTCCTTTTGGCTTCTAAGGAGAAGAGTTGTCCTATCTTGTAATTTCCCTAGGACATTCATCTTTGGTCAACCTAGCCAAGTCCTTTTGGATTCAAAGGTGAATGCATTTTATAATTTTGCCTAGTAATCTTCTTGGGCCACTTACCTTTGTGGTCAATCCCTGCTCTTTCACCTACCTTTGATACCATGTTGAATTTTCAGTACTAGAAATCTTGGCAAAGCATTAGTCATAGTTACTTGAGGTATCATATAAATAGTCATAGTCTTCCCAATCATACGCTCAGGATATGGACTCCCCATTAGCTGGTCCTTTTGCGAAGGGGCTTTGTTACTGCTCTAACTAGCAGGGGTCCTGGGAGGGGATCCTATAGAGCAACTACTAGGTCAAGGACAATGATGGAGTGATAGCCCACTATCACCTCAGCTAAGGTTCCCTGCTCTTTACGGACTTTCACTGATGGGAGGAGGCCTGGTTTAAGGGGAATCACTAGATGAATAGATCAATCAGAGGATAAGGAGTGATTCCTAAGGCCTATTCACAAGCGAGACTCAATTGTATGGCTTTCTTGCTTTGAAAGCAAGGTGATAGGCTCTCTAGGGAGGGCTAAGAGGATTCTCGAGGCTAGGGTTTAGGAATGTATCTTGTAAAGATGATTCCTAGGCCTAGAAATCCTTATGGAGACTTGGTCTTTATGTTATTTTTGTGGAATTAGAGTTGTAAGGTTGCGGGACCACATAAGACCAAGTAGAACCAAAATTAGGTCAAAGATGTGGAGTTGATCAACCGAGGAGGGGCCTAACCTAATTATGGAAGAGAAGAGGATCAAAGGACAAATTCTCTTTGGAGAAATGAATGCAATGATCCAAATGAGGACACTAGCCAAGGGAAACCTAGGAAACGATCCCTAAGCTAGGGCTTGTTATATCCCGGGATCCCACTGCCATAATTGCTTCAAATTCGAAGTGCCTCTAGAGGAAACCCTAATGTAGTTATGGACCAAAAATCAAAGTGATTTAATGACTATAATGAGATTGATTCGATGCCCTAGGTGACCTATGGTGGTTAGGCCTAGAAAGAGAGAGGAGGCAAGAAAAATAGGCGTTTAGGTGACCACCAGTGGATGGATTATTGCGTTGCCTTTGGGAGAGATGGAGTCAAGATGAACTTGTGATTTGGAGAGACTATTCCCAATCAGAGAGACCTCTAGACAACTTTGCATTGCCATTAGGGCATGAGAGCAGTTGCTAGAAGATTTTGTACTTTGATATGCAATAATTAATGGCTTATCAAGGTATTTTCAACAATGATAACCTCTAGGAACATTCACCCATTCATACGTGGCCCATGCAATGATGCAACACTATAAAAGACTTGTATAGCGAAAATCCCAACAACATTCATGCGACAAAAGTAAATAACAAAAAGAATCATGAAAATAACACTTACATGTACAATAGAGTATATCCAATCATCATATTATCCCAATAATGAAGCTCCAAGACAAGAGAGAGAAATCCAAACATCAAAATTCATCCATATCATCCAAACTCGTGCTCCAAAAGGGATAACGAAAATCTCCCAAGAGCTAATAACCCAACCCAAGTGATGATGATTAAAATGAATCATCTCACTTCTATTTATACAATCCTCTAAGGGATTCGAATGGCCTAATTTGGACTAATAATGCCCCTAAAATAAAATAATGTGCATAATAACAATACATTTGGTGAGAAGCCCACCAAAATAGTTCAATAACATAAGAATAAGCCTCTCAAGAGGGAAGAATGATCAATATCATGAGTCGTTGGGCCTTTGAGGAGGCCTAATGAAGTCCAAGGGATGCCATGATGGAGAACTAGACTCCCAACATAGTAGACAAGGGGTTGGCCCCTTGTTTTCCAAGCAAGAAGCTATGGTGCTCCCAAGTGGGTGTGGGGGCACAAGGACATCTTCATGGGTCTCCAAGTGGATCGAAAATGCCTGTAGACCATCTGTAAGGGCTTGGACGATGATATAAGCCCTCTCTCTGCAACATGAGACATCCTCTAGACCCTGGCATATTTGCTAAGTGTATGGTGCAAGTGTGGAGCCGGTTGGGCATGGTGAACCAAGTGCATCATCCTCATCCAAAAGGTGGAACACGAACAATCAATGAGCGCTGCTGAGGATCCATGAAGTAATCTCTGTTATGGTGGAGGTCCATGACTGTCAACACTCACCCTACAAGCGCCAATGTGGCCCTCTGGAGGGTTAGAACTTAGGACCCTGTATAGGGAGACCAAGTCCCAAATGGAAACACCCTTGCAATTGTGCATAAGATCCAATGCATCCCCTTGCCCTCCAATACAACAAATCATTAGAATAATAAAGTTACAAGTCATGGAACTAATGGGGCATTTCTTAGTAGCATGCCCTTCCATAATGGTCTTTGGCCTGTACAAGTGTCTCCAAGCTCAATAAGGGGTTAATCAAGGACCCTATTAGGTGGTTTCAACCTCTAAAGGGAGTGACATGTCCATGGTACATCCTTCAAGTGGTAGGTGGCAAATGATATAGTAATGGAACAGAGTGGGGATTGGGGGAATCATCCAGACCACATGTCATGGTACAAGTGTAGCTATGATAAGGGAAGCCCACACCTAGTTATATGAGTGTAGGAGGGAGCAAATCATGGTACATTAGTTACCCCGACCTTTGTTTTTCCACCCTTCTTCATATGCCATTTGCCTTTGATTGATTTTTCTTCATAACTGCTCGGGGCTCTAGGGGATGAGAGCATGTTGTGTAATATAGTGGATACCCCCAATCCATCGCGCATTAGGGGTTGGGACAATCACGGGTTCCATAATGATGGAGGGGGCTCATCTAGGGCCCATAGGAACTAGGGTGATGGCCATGGATAAGGAGTAGAGCTCATGTTTGGCTTTTGCCCATGTGCTAAATTTGTATGTCCCGACCATCTTTTGCATTTTTTGTTACATTTCCTGTTGAGAGTGGCCAAATTATGCTTTTTCTTTTCTTTTTAGCTACATCAATCTCCAGGCATCATTCCAGGCTCGACCCAAGGTATGGACAAGGTGAGGGGGAGGATAACCCTATGTGGAGCTAGTGGACACATGTGGACCCGACTGGGAAAAGAGATGAATGGGGCTAACATGAGTGGAAGGGATGGTGGCGGGAAATAGGACCGCGCAACCAAAATCAAGATTTCCCATGTAGTGCCAACCCTAAAGCTAATGGCCAACAATGGGGATCCCACGGGGCTAGGATACAGGGCTAACCATGAAATCGAGCATTGGAGACAAGAGTACAAACCTTGCCCACTCTTTCTGCTGAATCCCCCCACCAATCCATGCCCTAAAGTGTTCATGACAAGTAAGGGAAATTACTGAATCACACAAATGAAAGCCATACTTTGTGGTCGGGAGGCCCACCTTCAAACATACAATCATAACAAGTGGGCGAGGGACCACATGGCTGGCTCAGATGGCGGAGATAATGACACGTCAAGCTATCTGGTGGCTGCAAGGGGCTGTTGGTTGCCGATTGAAGACCATCTAGGAGAAATTTTTTCTCCTATGTGCACTACCCACAGGTGGTGGGTAACATGCTTCATTAATCATAAATTACTTGAGGTATCTGTAACGAACTTGTTCGTATACGCAGTGGAATATTCAAAATATCTGAGATATGTAGATATCCATTATAGGACAAGATATATTTATATATAAGAATGTTTGAATACAAGGGATATGAGATGATGAGATTATTACAAATGAGGGCCCACTTACATACCTAGGCAGATGCCCCTCCATGAATGATCATGTCCCTGGAGACATGCCTCTTTCTATGCTAATCATTATTTAATTAATCATTATATATATATATACTACATTCATAACATTGCCTTCCTCAGTAGAAAAGTTTTGTCCTCAAAGCTTATTGTTGACATGGTGTGTCATATGTTTCTTTATTTTGTAATTTATTCGTATCTTTTAGAGCTCTTCGAGTTGTCATCTTCGATAATACAATATGATAGGATCCTCCGAGTGGTAAACAAAATTGTCGAACTGAGAAGGGATCTAACCATCCTAAATCAATCTGCTATGGAACTTTGCAATTACTGGATAGATGGGATAAATTGTTATTGTAAGACTAGATTGTGTTGACATCAATATTCCTCGGAACATAAGTATGTTGTTTCTATTCTGAGTGATACAGATAAGCAGACTAATTGAGATGTTTGCTTTTGTGATTCAAAGGTTGATACTGAGTTCTTGTGATTTGATTTTCCCTTATCATGCATGTGGCAATTTCTTGATTTACTTCAGGTACTGATATTGTAGAGTTGGTTACATAATCTTCACTTGGATTTTTCATTGTCTGAACTGCAACATCTAAATATGTTTTTACTTCAACTGGCTTGTCATCATATTGAGCATTTATATTGACTGGATCAATATGCGTTCATTTTTCTTCAACTTGGATTGTTACGTCTGAAGACTTCAATACTTCTTTCATGAAAAGTTCTAATTTGTTTTTTAATGATTTCTTATCATTTTTAAGTTTCTTAATTTAAGTAAGTAGACTTTGATTATGTTTTCTGAGACGTAAGAACTCATCATTGTTTGATTTATCAACCTTATTTTCAGTGTTTTGACATTCAAGCTTTTAATTTTTTAAATCTCTGATTTGTTCTAATAACCTTTGATTAAGAGTTTTTAAGTGCATATTTTCTTCTTCTTTCTCTGATAGATTCTTTTTGAATATCTTCTTGAGATATTCTTTTTCTTCTTGTAATTTTTATCTTTGTAGCTTTGGACTTATTGACATTCACAAGTAATTTTTTACTATGGTTCCTTAGACGCAAAATTTCATCGTCCTTTTCTTTTGACACGTAAAACATATCTTCGAGATCTTTATGTTTCTTTTATGATACCTCGATTTTTTGTTCAAGTTCTGCGAGTCTTGTTGTCGCTCAGATTGTACAGGCATTACGAGAACAACTCAGGACAGGGGCTGTCACTCTAATCCCCGACCTCTTTGTTCAAGCTGTCTCCCAACAACAGGTTATGGGGGGTATTCATTGTGAAAATTCTACCACTGTAGCAACTGATTTATTTTACCTACTTATTTTCCAATAAGTTATTTACGAAATCCCTTAAGTAAATATTAAAATAAATTCTACTACAGATATCACACCATAATACAAAAACAAACACATGCACAAGAATCAAACACATCAACATAGATATTTTGGACAATTGTCCTCGGAAAAACCGGTGTAGTAGAGGAGGATTTTGTTATTAAGCTTTTCTCGAGTACAAGTAGGGTGCTAAACTGGCTCACCCAACTAAGATAAATCCTTCGGTGCTTCCCCTAGGGTCAACGTCTGTCCAATTAGCCTCTACGCAGCTCCTAGACCCTCTGTGTCAGCATCTGCCTCACTGCGTCAGCACTTGGCCTCTCTGTGTCACACACGCAGGCCCTCTAGTGACTACGCAGTCTAGCTGCCTCTACGTCTTCTTGAGTAGCTCTGCGTCTGCCTCTATGAACTCTGCGCTGGTCCTTCGGCACTGTCCCTGCCTCTCTGTTACGTACTCGCTACCTCTTGCTGCAATCCAGACCTCAAGTTCGAATTTCTCAGCAAGCCCTGCTCGAGAAATCGAACTGACTGGTCTCCCTCAATGTATCTCCAACTGAGCCTCAAGCCTTCTCTTATACTTTTCCTGTTGATGAATCAGCAACCAAGATTAAGTCCCTAATCAACGACTAATATTAAAATAGACTTGATCTTCGTCTCTTAGAAGCTTCTCATCCTTATCTTTATTAATACCCATTAATATTTTTATTTTCGTAAGTTTAGACTTAGGAACTCATTAAAAATATTAATTATTTTAATAACTCTTCATCCTGATGGAATTTTCCAAAACGATTTTTGGGTCTTGGAGATCTCATGTTCTTTAGCCTCTCCACCAGTTTTCATGGCTAGAGCACATCCGATGCTACCCCAAATCAACACTCCCTCTTAGCGAGGAATGTGCTCTAATAATGCTCCACAACTGAGCATCACCCTGATCATCTGACACCGGTACCTGTGCTGATGTTTGGCCTTCCTGCCCAACATCCTCTGCACTGCTGCACATGGTTCTACCACTGCCACTGCTACATCTGTACTGCAGCTCCCTCTGCATTTGTGCTGCTGCTGGTCCTTCCTCCCAACACTACATCTGCACTACACCTGCCTCTACATCTGTGCTGTTGTTGGTCCTTCCTCCCAACACTGCATCTACACTGCAACATCATACGCATTTCTGCTACTGAAATGGATTCTTTATCATCACCATCTTCTCCCTGAAATAAACAAACTTTGTTCTTCCAAGGGCCTTGGTAAGGATGCTTGCCACCTGTTCTCCTGTAAGAGTGTAGCTCAACTGTACAACTCCTTGTTGGACACGGTCTCTAACAAAGTGACACCGAATATCAATGTGCTTTGATCGATCATGAAATACTAGATTCTCAGAGAGCTTGATGCAACTCTGATTATCAAACATGATCCTGGTCGCTTCCGTCCTTCTAAATAGGTTCACAAACAGTTTTCTAAGCCATATGGCTTCACAGGACACTGTGTTAGCGACCATATAGTTTGCTTCAGCTGAGCTCAGAGCTACGGACTTCTGTTTCCTATTGCACCATGAGGTCATTCCCAATCGAATATTGAAACAGTATCCAGAGGTACTTTTCCGATCCACTGAACTTCCAGCCCAATATGCATTAATAAACCCACTCAATTTGATATCCTTACTTCTGGTGTACAAGAGTCCATAATCGACTGTTCCCTGTAAATATCTGAGAACATGTTTGGCTGCTGCCCAATGAGCCCTCTTTGGTTTCACCATGAACTGACTGAGGGTGTTGACAGCGTAACAAATGTCTGGCCTGGTATTGACCAGATACATCAGGGACCCTATGAGATGCCTGTATAAGGTGGGATCAACATCTTTGTCTTTTGATGCATCAATTTTCTTCTAGTTGGTGATCATTGGAGTAGCCATCGGCCTATAGTCCTGCATCTTGAATCTCTTCAGGGTCTCTGTAGCATATCTCCCTTGCCCAAGGAAGATTTTATCCTTCTGTTGCCAAACTTCCAACCCTAGGAAATAATGCATCTGTCCCAAATTCTTCATGTCAAATTCTGTGGCTAGATTCTTCTTGCAGTCCTCGATGAGCCTGGCTGAACCTATCAGAAAGAGATCATCCACATATAATACTAGTATTAGAGGCTCACCTTCTACAACCAGATAGTAGAGATTGGGATCAACATCACTCTTGACGAACCCCATTTTCTGCAAGTAGCCATCAATTCGACCATACCACGCTCTAGGTCCTTGTTTGAGCCCATACAAGTCTTTCTTCAATCTGCATACATGAGACTTCTTCTGATGTGTCTCAAAGCCTTCTGGTTATTCAATGTATACTTCCTCTTCTATTACCCGGTTCAAGAATGCCGTTTTGACATCCGTCTGATGAATCTCCCATCCCATTTGAGTTGCAAGAGATATCATGGTTCTAATAGATGTATACTTGGCTACTAGGGCGAAGGACTCTTCGTAGTCAATTCCTTCCTTCTGAGCATACCCCTTAGCCACAAACTTGGCTTTGTATTTTTCTACATTGTCATCTGCAGCGTATTTAATCTTGTAGATCCATCTCGAACCTACCACTGATCTGTCTAGAGGCCTAGGCACTACTTCCCAAACGTCGTTCACCATTATAGAGTTGTATACCTCTACCATCGTATCCATCCAAACTTGATGTTGAGCGGCCTCCTCAAAATTGGAAGGCTGCCCATCATGAGCTATTAATGCCTAATATCTATCTGGCTGTTTTCACTCCCTTTTATTATTTCTAGGTGCACCGATGAAATCTTCTACATCCCGCAGAATCTGTCGAAGTTCCCGGCTCGTTCTTTCTCTCATAGCAGGTGCCTTTGTTAGCTCCTCCTCTTCCTGTGATTCTTCTTGTTTTGAGGAAGAATTCTTGGCTTCCGCTGGTTGAAGTGGCTTGACCAACGACTCATCTTTTGACTGCTCCTCGGAAGGCATTTCTCAAGATTTTCTGAAGGCCCTATCTTCCATGAACTTCACATCTCGTCGAACTACTACCTTCTTGCTCCCTGGAAGATAGATTCTATATGCCTTACGTTCTTGCTATATCCCACTAGATATCATTTCTCTGCAGTTTGATCTATCTTCTTCCTTTTCTCCTCGTGTATACGACAATATGCTAAACTCCCAAATATCCTGAAATGGTTGACTTCATGAGTCTTCCCGGTGAAGACTTTCTCTGGAGTAATCTTGCCCAGTGCCCTATGAGGAGTTCTATTCTGGACATAGATTGCCGTGTTGCATGCTTCTGCCCACAGGAATTTTGGCATATCCTGATCATACATCATGGCCCTAGCTGCTTCCACGATAGTCCTGTTCTTCCTTTATGCTACTCCATTCTGCTCCGGATTGTAAGGAGTTGTTCACTCTCTTTTGATGCCCTCCTTAGTGCAAAAATCAGTGAAGTCCTTATCGACATATTCTCCACCATTATCTGAGGACAAAACTTTTATTTTCTTCCTTGTCAGATTCTCCACCAGAGCCTTGAACTCCTTGAATCGACAAAAAATAAATCCAAGTTTTCCTGGAGTGGTCATCAATGAAGGTGACGAAGTATTCGGCACTACTAAGTGTTTTAGTGGACATTGGTCCACAAATATCTGAGTGTATTAATCCTAGTACACTCTTGGCCCTGTTTTTACTTCTAGGAAATGCTGCTTTGGCATACTTGCCCAGAGCACATCCTCTGCATACATCATCTCGTTCTCTACTAAGATATGGAACTCCTATTACAATTTTCCTGAGAATTCTCAAAGCCCCATGGTGCAAATGTTCCATTCTTATGTGCCATAGTTCATTCAAATCCTTGTCTTCATTACTACCTATCAATGCCATTGGTGATTCTAAATGTAACCTGTACAACTTGTTACTTCTGATCCCGATCTGCACTTTCTTTTTCCAGCTTGGGTGTTTGACGTATACTTTCTCCTTAATGAAGAAAATGTCATAGCACTTGCCTTGAAGTTGCGATACGGAAAATAAGCTCATCCCCAGTCTTGACACATGTAGCACATTGGTAGCATGGAACCGCTCTCCCGTTTCTATTTGAAAAACTATGGTACCCTTCCCTAGTGGAGTACACTTTGCCTTATTCCCCATGGTGATCTGAAAATTCATCCTTTCCTCCTGATAATCTGAGAAACATTCTCGGATTCCTGTCATATGCCAGGAGGCTCCACTATCTATATACCATACCTTTGATGATGCAGAGCTTGTCACACAAGCAACTTCTTCTTCCAATCTGGAAGCCAGCATAGAGAAATTGAAATTGCTATCTCTTGTGCAATTTTTTGGAAATCTGCGCGAGTCTCCTGACGTAGATGCTTGTGCATCACTATCTCAACCCATAATTGATTTTCCCTTCCTGTCTGATTACTTGCTTTGATACCATGTGAAAATTCTACTACTGCAGCAACTGATTTATTTTCCCTACTTATTTTCCAGTAAGTTATTTACGAAATCCATTCAGTAAATATTAAAATAAATTCTACTATAGATATCACACTATAATACAGAAACAAATACATGCACAAGAGTCAAACACATCAACACAGATATTTTGGACAATTGTCCTCGGGAAAACCCAATGCGGCAAAACTGGTGCAACAGAGGAGGATTTTATTATTAAGCTTTTCTCGAGTACAACTAGGGTGCCAAACTAGCTCATCCAATAGAGATAAATCCTTCGGCGCCTCCCCTAGGCTCAACGCCTGTCCAGTTAGCCTATGTGCAGCTCCTAGATCCTTTGCGTTAGCATCTGCCTTACTGCGTCAGCACTTGGCCTTTCTGTGTCACCCACGCAGGCCCTCCAGTGATTGCGCAGTGCAGCTGCCTCTACGTCTTCCTGAGTAGCTCTGCATCTGCCTCTCTGAACTTTGCGCTGGTCCTTCGGTACTGTCCTTGCCTCTATGTTACTTACTCGCTACCTCTTGCTGCAATCTGTTGTCACATCGAATGTTCGTTGTGCCAACAAAGGGAACCAACGCTGATCGTAGACCCCAATTAGATCTGCTTTCGTTTGGAGTGGCTAGTTCCAACGGGTTTTAAAGGATCCTGTAAATAGTTATAGGTGTTGAAAGATTGCTTCTTGGAGGAAGACTTCAATTAAATCAACAAAAGAAACAGCTAACCTATATGCACTATGTTCTACCTACTTGTGTTAATCTTAACTATTCGAACCTATCTTGCAGGAGCATAATCAAAAGAGATTAAACATCATATATGGATTCCAGGTCCAAATGAATCAGTTACTGGGTTCACCAATGAACAAGGATGTATTTAAGCTTAATTGCAATCTAATTACTCGTAAAGGGAATACAATTCCTTTTCCTACAAATCAAACTTGCAACTGATGTTTAATATAGTTTCGAATAAGAGACTACTCATGAGTTAACCATGATAACGAATTATATTCGGATAACCAAGACTAGTCATGAACTGTATGTCATTACTGTGCATAAAAACAAAACATATATCTCTTCATGCCCTCGACAATACTCTCATTCTTAACATAAAAACTGAAATTGTGAAAGGCCTCTTCTTGATCGAAATAGTCTTCTTTATTAGCACAATAAAATTGGCCCTTGTTTTGCCAAAAAAAGCCCTTTTCCTCTATCCAGAGGTGATACTTATGGAGAAAGAGAACTGACCGTCGGTTTCTCCCGACCTTCGGCGTTCCCTCTTCCTTTCCATATTCAAATTAAAATATACAAAATGTAACGGTTAATGAAGCAGCGAACACGTTGAAGCCATTGCTACTGGAGCGTTCTATTTCCTGAAGAAAAATGAACGGATGTTGGTAGAAAGAGGAATGACTGTATGCCATCCCTTTGCACACGTATTGACTGAATGTTATTCCTTTTTATTCCCTGAAGGCAAATGCAAACAATGCACTCATTTTCAACATCTGGTTTGATTTAAAGTGTATTTGGAGGTAATAATAACTTGATTGATATGCACTATCAGGAGTACCTTTACTTAGTATAGAGCGTGCCTCCATCATACAATGTGGTGGTTCCATATCCCTTTCTTGCGGAGTATGTCTTTGCAACACCGACATCGATGATGCAAAGGTGTCATCTAGAGTCCCCAAAGCAACACAAGAACCCTTGTACCAACATCTGTTCTACTTCCTGTCTTCTCAGAATTTTAGGACGTCCTACCCCATTTTGTCCCAAAACTACGACACATGGCAACAAAATCTAGCTGGTAGAGGTATCATGTGGACTAGGCGTACTGTTCATGCTATGATCATTTAAAGGCTGTGTTTCTTTCTCGAATTTGATTACCACCTTCCGATCCCTTTGCATCTCGAAGAATTCTTTAGAGTTTAGCTATATGTTGTCCATGTGTATTTACCTCTCTATGACTGTGATTGCATTTTTCAAATCAACCGAGCATTCAGGCCAGCGATCAACAATGACTTTGTACTCATTCAGAGTTTCTTCGATGTGTTCATATGTTTCTTCGACAGATTGCGAGGTAGAGTGCTGTGCGGTTGTTTCTGTCCATCGAGCCTTATCAAACTTGCACAGGTCCAACAGACGAAGGCGTTTTTCTAGGATCCATAAAACACTATACATATGAAACAAATCTCTGTGCCCATACCTCCTTTTCTTGGACAGGTATTTCAGGATGTAAGATCATTTTGCAAGTCAGCAGTTGCAATTGAGAGCTCTGTTACAAGAGTGGAAGGGCTGGAGGGAGGATAAGCAACAAGAAATCATCGTAGTCTGTTGCGTAGCTCCCCACTGTGTATGCCTTCCCTATTGCTTGTCATAAATTCCTTTGTTTCGGCTAGGTCTCGCTTGCATCTTTTCCCCGCAGCCATTCCTGAAGCTTATGCATCAACTCGTTGACCACGCTTTTCTTCTCTTGGTCCTCGCCTGCAAAAATAATTAACATTAGCTATGATTATGAGAGATATGATAGAAACACCCAAAAAGAAACCTTGCCTTCATTAAAACTTTCATAAAGAGACAAAATCTGTAACTGGGAGCTCTGTGAGTCCTTCGAGCTCTAAGTCTCAAGAGGGCGCGATGATCTTTGTTTGGTCATGACCAATGTTTTAAAACTCCGACTTCGACACCGAATCGGCCGAGGGTTGATTTTGACTTCGACTCTGACTCGGTATCGACTCGGCCAACTCGATTTCAATGATTCGGTCGTTGTAAAAAATACATCAAATATTTATTTTTTTTATAAAAAAACATAATTTTAAAGATTTTCATTCATGTTTCCAAACACACAACATTAGAATATAGATGGAAGACAACATATGATCAAAGTAGGCTCATGAATATATCCATTATATCAAAATGGCACCCAATGCACTGTCCAATACATACCTGATCAAAACAAAAACACATAACCAAGGAGGCTAGAAATGGCCTCTCAACAAAAGTAAATTGTGACCAGTACTACTGGCTAGCAGCTACTGCCAGAGGAGCCAAGATCATGTGGAATCTGGATCAATCTCTGGATCATCATCAAATTCAGAGAACATGTATATAAAAGTTCAAATGGGACCTAAATTTGTTCTACTCTAAGAGTTTCTAATATATTCTGTTTCATTGGTTTCCATGGTGGCCATGACATATATTTCTATTCTAAGATTCAAAAGATCCTTACTGTGTATATGCATCTAAGTACAATCAACTAAGCTTTAGCCTTTTCCAAAAAACTGCTCTACAGAACCATTACAAACCGCTAAGAAACTTTGGTGAAGAGGCTTCTGTCCATTTTAATCATCATAGCTTCTACTGCTAGCAACCCAGAACAGATCTCTCTAAGGCTAAACAATTAATAAAAAAAATCTAAAAATCGCTATTTTTTTATGTCCCTGGGCCACTGTACGTAACCCGACCGAGTTAATACGGACTCGGCTGAGCCGACCAAGTTGTTAGACAACTCGGCCAACTCAGTATTAACTCAGCCGACCGAAGCGAATACTTGGCCGAGTCAAATTTTTGAGGCCTGGCTCGGATCAACTCGGCCCAGTCGGTTCTGAGCCGACCGTTTTTTAAAACACTGGTCACGGCACAATAATGGCTCTAAACTTGCTAGGCGATGGGGAACTGATGATTAAAGCAAAACGGATAGCCATGCGATGAAATGGTTAAAGTCTTTCGGCGCGGTGGGGATGCATCTCTTTCGAATTTTGTTTTCACTTATTCACATTCGGTACTGTGAACTGAGAGCCCTCAAGGAATTTCCCCGATATCTAGAGTTCAGGCATTAGGGGAGGCTTCAGGGGAAGCGATCACACAACGATCTCGGATTCCTACTATCTTAGGCAAGGTTTCAACGCCGGACATGATTCAACCTTCAGGAACCTTTAAGTTGATTCCACGAATTATAGTATCAAGCATTTCGTGACACTCTTCAGGCATGCACAATCATAGTTTCCATTTTAATCTCAAAACGCATTGCAACCATAATTATTAAACCATTGAACCATTCAGCTTTGAAGACATAATTCCATCTGACAACTCCAGTTATCATTTGGAGAAACGAAAGATAAAACTTCTTAAGGGACCCATTCAAATTTGCCCCCAGAGCAGGTTTTAATAGGGTGGTTGTTGTGGCCACAACACAATCCAGACCTCAAGTTCGAATTTCTCAGTAAGTCTCGCTCCAAAAATCGAATTGACTAGTCTCCCTCAGTATATCTCCAACTGACCCTCAATCCTTCTCTTACACTTTTCCTGTTGATGAATCAACGACCGAGATTAAGTCTCTAATCAACGGCTAAGATTAAAATAGACTTGATCTTCGTCTCTTAGAAGCTTCTCATCCTTATCTTTATTAGTACCCATTAATATTTTTATTTTCGTAAGTTTAGACTTAGGAACTCATTAAAAATATTAATTATTTTAATAACTCTTCATCCGAATGGAATTTTCCAAAACGATTTCTGGGTCTTGGAGATCTCATGTGCTTTAGCCTCTCCTCCAGTTTTCATGCTAGAGAACATCCGATGCTACCCCAAATCAACAGTCCCTATGGAAATGTGAAGGCGAAGAACAAGTTGGCAACCAGAAAGTCTGGGAGACACGATTGAGTGGCCTAGCTACCTGGTTAATTTTATCAAGATCGAAAGATTAGATTAGATTTTGAGATCAGTGCCTTATGGAGTCAACTTTTTGCTTGTTATCAATTAAATGCCAAGTAACCTGATGGACATTCACTGCTTGGATGAATGACTATCGTATATGAAGTGCAAATCCTACAAGCTAGGTGAGATGCATAATCTAGGTTGATTTTAAGTTAAATGCCTATTATAAGTATAACCTTCCTCTTAATTGTTTTGGAATTAGTCTCTAGAGTAGGTTGTGGGATGGAAGCCAACGAGAAGCAAGCAAAGGCTTGGTTAACGATACCTCCCCCTATGTTCCAACCACCCGATGCCTCCGGTGCTGCAGAGACTGTGGCTGTGACGACTACAAGGTCACCGTGTTAACCACTAAAGAGGGTCTAGGTTCCTCAAGTTAAATTGAGAAAGGGTGGCCCTAAATGTCTATCAACCAAGCTTATGCTTGGAGGTAGTTTAATTAATGCAATTAACTTATAATGATATGCAAGGATTAAGAGTGTTTCTTGAGTTAAGATTGCTTAAGGCTTTAAGCACTTTAGTTATGATTAAATTTTATGACAAGAGTACTTAACAATAAATGGAAAGACAATCTTGACAACAAGAATGTGCCAAATTCAAATGCTAACAATAAGCAATAGATCTCTTCAACCCAAGTGCTTAAGACAAAATTATCTTCCACAAGATGCTGAACCAATGTAAATGATAGCAATTTAGAGCACTTATCCACCCATTGATTTGATATGGAATGACAACTTGGGACAATATGAAATCTTCCAAGATATTTCAACAAAGTAAATGCCAATGATGTTAAAATTGGCAACTAGGGCAAACTCCATGTGGGTCTTCTTATTTATGGCAGCTGATATTTTTCTTGGATTCCTCTCACCAAGAGGTGTAGGATTGATCTAAAGATCATCCGATTCCGACATGTATTCATGGAGATATGAATTTATTTGTGTTACTTGACAATTTGTCAAGGTCGGCCAGCAGCCAAATTACCCCAACTTATCCTCAACGTTTTATTATAAATAGAAGAGGTCTTCAAGTCATTTTGTACACACACATCTCTTGTGATCTCTTTCCACTTGTTTGGGTTTTGGTGGAAGGAGAGATCTAGAGGAGAATACACTGTCCTAGAGGGTGATCTAGCCATGCCCTAGCTGCAGTCAAAGAAGGCATAGCTGCAGTCTGGTGGGAGCCCAAGTGCCCTAGCCACAGGTCAATTAGCAGCCCTAATCTACGCAGTCAAGGATTCTATAACGCAGTAAGGTGAGGCTTTAACGCTGTCAAAAAAACCCTAAAAGAGACCTAGCCGCAGTCCTAAAGGGTGATCTAAGCCGCAGTTGGAGAGGCCTTAACCAGCAGCATGTGAAGGCCTAAATTCGCAGTTCTAAAGAGCCCTTATTTGCTGTTCAAAGAGGCCCTTATATGCTGTACTAAGGTGCCCTAAATCTGCAGTCTATTGAGCCCTAATTCACAGCTAGAGAGTGATCCTATTCCACAGCAACTTGACTCTACGTTGGAGGAGACATAATCCGCTGGTCAAAGGCAGTCCTAACAGCAGTCATAAGAAGGCTTAGCTGCAGTCCTGAAGGAGGCCTAATACGCAACCTAACTGCAGTCACCTAGCTGCTGTCATGATGAATGATAAATCCATATTGCTGTAGGTGACAGCATGGACTGTGTTGGGCATGTTCAAGCTGTTCTTGATCTCAGTTTGCTGGACAGAAGTATCTGCTGTAAAGAGGAGCGTAAGTCTGGTTGCTTAAGGGCTGATTGAGGAGACCTCAGTCTCAATCCATTGCTGGGCTAGGCTGCAAGCCATAGCCAGCAGTTGGAGGCATTTAAGTGCTGCGTTCAGAAGTATAACAGCCCCTCAAGGCAGCGTACAGGAGGAGGAACTGTATGAAGGCTAACCGTAGTCAATAGGTGGACTGTTGGATATGTTTAGGGTGCTGTGGCACTCAGAGCTTGTGCCCTAACCAGTGATCAGGTTTGCCAAGATATGCTTCAGTCCTTACAACATATATAAGATGCCAGATGGGCAGCCTTGAAATGATCAGTGAAGCAGAAAAGGAAGAAGAGTTTTATGGAAGGAAAACTTCAGTATTTTGGGTAATTGGTTGAGCTGTTCTATGCCTGTCATCTGCTGCATATCTTCAGTCCTTGGTACCAGAATTCCATCCTCATTGTGTCATCTTCATGGTGAAGGATCTCTGAAGTCTGATCTCCTATTTGGCAAGTCAAGTATTGACTTCAAATCATTGTACTCTATCTCTCTCTCTGCTGAACTATTGAAGAATATAAGAAGAATTGATCGAGGGTTTCCCCACATTGGGATTTGTCCCTGGCTGGTGCCACATCTTGTGTCCTCTTGTCTTGGCTTGTCTTCTACTGTTTATGTTTATGTTCTGTCTGTACTTTACTATTATGCTGATGTGATTGCTAATCTGAATATTGTGATTGGGCTAATATGAAAAATTGAAGTAAATTGCTCTTAGCATAGAACATACCTAAAATTAACAAATGATGATCTTGTGCCAACATTACGCAATGCCAACAATCAAGAGACGCTCAATCAGATTAGAACCAAGAGCACTTAGAATTTTGATGCCAACAAGAAAGATAATATGAGAGTACTTTTCACCAAGTTTCTTATGTCAATTTGAATGATGGGAACAATTATACTTCAAAGATAATAGATGTGACTTAGATCTTTCAACATTCAATGAACTCTTAGATTGTTTTACTCAGGCAGCCAAGATCATTAGATTATGTGCTTTAGGGAGTGAGCTTATTAGATGTGAACTTCTGAAAAATCTTAGTCAATCGCAACAACAAAATATGTTAGGGCACTTGAAACAATTAGAAACCAACCTGCTTAGAAAACCATGAAACAAGACAGTTATGATCTATAGAGCATGAGCAAGGAAATTTCGTAAGTCACTCATGTCCCAATCACATTTAAATGAACAATTATTAGACCTTTTAGGACAGCAGTAAGTAAAATCACTCTAGATCCAAAAATGACTAGCATGTATGAACCAAATATGAGCAATGTGACACCCAATGCTGAGCCAAATGAAACTATAAGCTAACCAAGCTTCTTATGATGTATTTTTCAGTGTTATATCAGCGTTGTTAGGCAGAAAATGACGGAGATGAGAGTCAACAAACTAGAAGATTTAAGCCAAATCCTTAATGCCCAATTGCTTATATGATTTGCTAATTATGCTAAAATGGCTTATCAATTGATTTTAGAGCATTTAAATGTGTTTGTTATCACCATTATGAATGAGTATAACTGCTGTAGCAAACAGTGAGGAAAATGTAAGGGTTAGAGGTCAAACCAAAGGCCTTAAGCCTAGAAAGAGCTTGCCAAACTTGCCCAAATTTCTCCAAAGGCTGGAGCACCTGCAAACTGTTGAAGAAAGTGTAGCTAGGTTAGGTCTTCATAAATGTACTTTTGATATTTGTATTTATTCAAGAAAAGGAATATTAAATTTGGTATATTTATCAATGAGTTTCTTGCTCATTGAAGTAGGTCAAGCACATATTTAAGTGCTTCTAGGAAGTCAAAGAGTCAATGTATTTATTGAAGACCCTTAAGGGCATGTTACACTATTTATAAACTTGTATAAGAGTGAAAGAAAATATCTCCAAGCAAAGTCAAGTCCTTTCCATGCAACAACATCCTCCTAGCAGCAAAAATGATGAAGAAACACCAAATTGGCCTACAGTCAACAAGTCGGCCTCAAGTTGGCCTAAAGGAGGGACAGTCCTCTATATATAGAGGTTGTCCACTCCCTCATAACGACCAATACTAACCTCTGAAATCAGCGAGCAAGAGAAGTCAAGGAAAAATGAAGAAGGACGAAGTTTAAGGGGTCTCCAAGTGCAGCTAAGAAAGAAGGAAGAAAAGTGAAGTTTTGGGGCTGTTTCTAGGGCAAAGTACAGTCACGTGCGAGAAAAAGGAGGGCAGTCTGCGGTTATATCAGCAGCAAAATCACAGTCATATATTCATCTTGGTTTGGGCTTGAAACTTAGGCCTACAAGGTCTCCCACTAGAGCAAAGAAGAGACTCTCTCATATGAAGGAGAAAGGAACCAAATACACTACTAAACCTCCCACACGTGCGAGAATGTAGGGCTGCAGAATTGTCATATCAAGTCCGTACTTACACATTGTAGAAGGAGCTCAGTTGATCAAGAAGGAAGAAATCATCATTAGTGAAGGGCTTCACTAGAGACCAAGGATAAGTGTCTCTTCTAGGGCAAGTACAACAAGGACTACCAACAATTGTAAGATGAGAAAAGTACCAGAAGAAGGAGAACGAAGTGCCAGAAGAAGGAGGACTAAGTGCCGGGGAACAAAGTGCAGGAAGGAGGAAGGACTTGAATTTTGCTTTAGGGTTTTGTATTGATCAATAAGAAGCTTCAACAAGAGAAATTTATGAAAGGGTTTTCCTCTCTAAGAGAGAGAGGTTTTGGCCCTGACAGAGAGCCAATATATTGTGTTCTTGTTTCTTATGTTTTTGGTAGCAGTTTGATGAAGTAAACATACGTGCATTAATAATAAGAAGAAAAAGATTAAGCTAAAAAGATAAATTGTAACAGATCTTCACAAATTGTTATCAAGTCTAGAAGAATCCTACTATACCCCATTGCCCTAAGATTCTTCAACACAAGCACCCAAAAATTGGGCCAATTTCGTTGCAAAACCCACCAATATTCAGTCCCAAAAATCATATGCTCAAATCGGAGATGGAATAGGGCAAAATAGGGAAGAGATGAAGTGCGAAGAGAAGGGCAAAGGCCAAATAGGCCTGCGACACAACGGGAGGAGCCCTACGCAGCTCACGGCAGGCCCAAAAGGGCTTCCGCTTGGTTGGAGGGAGGGCCGAGAGGCTAAAGGAGGCAGCAGAGGGCTTAGGGATGGAGGCCGAGGGGATAGGAAAGGCTGAGGAGGAGGAGGTAGCCCGAGGCAAGGAGGAGGCTTGGAAAGGCCTGCAGCCAGCCCATAGAGGCCTAAACAGGCCCATGGAAAGGCTTCTGTCTAGGTGCAGGAGGGGAGATCGTAGCCTTAGAGGCTTACGACTAGTCGTAAATGTTGATTTTGGGTAGCATCAGATGTGCTCAAGCTCCGAAATTTTGTGGAGGGGCTAGAACACATGAGATCTCTAGAACCCATAAATCGTTTGGAAAAATTCCACCCAAATGAGGAGTTATTAAAATAATTAATATTTTTAATGGGTTCCTAAGTCTAAGCTTAGGAAAGTAAAAATATTAATGTGTATTAATAAGAATATGGGTGAGAAGGTTCTAAGTGACGAGGATCAAGCTGTTTTAATCTTAGTCGTTGATTAGAGATTAGATCACGATCGTTGATTCATCAACAAGAAAGGTATAAGAGGAGGCTTGAGGGTAAGTTGGAGATACACCGAAGAAAGATCAGTCAGTTCGATTTTCTGGGGCGAGGTCTGCTGAGGAAATCGAGCAAGTGATCAGTTGCAGTGAGGGGCAGTTCGGCAAGGGATTTTTATCCGAGGTCGAAGAATAGATAGCAGAGAGGTAGCCCAGTGTCGGGAGAGACAACGCAGGCCCTAGAAGGGTTTACGCAGAGGACAAAGAGGGTTGACGCAGGCAACGCAAAAGCCGTAGAAGCTGATGTTGGGCTTCAAAGGCATCACTGGGGAGATTTTGTGGGGTAGACTGGGAACAGATCGACAAAATCGAATTTTTGAGCAAGGGAGGCTCATAGTCGGGGTGACGCAGCTCCTGGAGAAGTGACACAGTTCCATCATAGTGCTTGGAGCAACCATCGCTGTCCAACATAGGGAACAACCGGAGTTGCTGTGGGATTTGATCACCTGGTTGCTGAATTTGCGAAATATCTCTCTCGATAGAGGTACTATTGCCAAGAATATTCTCTTTTGGGTGAGCCATTTATGGCACCCTAGTTGTATTCACAAATCTGCTTAATAAAACAAACCCTTTATATGTTGCTTCAGTTTTCCCGAATTGGGTTTTTTCGGGGACGATTGTCCAAAAATAATGGTATCGCTTGTGTTATTGTCTTAGTTAATGATCTGTATATTTGTGTAGGCTGTAATAGTGTTTACATCAATGTTTATGAAATTAAATAACTCGTTAATGCAAAGAACAAGTAGGAGATTGTAAACTAGTAATTGCAATAGGGGTTTCTGATGTGTTAGATTCAGAAATCTCCACATGGTATCAAAGCCAAGTTGTAGACCACAAGAGGACTGAAGACACCAACAAAAATCTGAAATTTGTAGCAGTAGCAGTTGTCCTGAAAGACAACGTTGTTCCAAAGCAGAAGCAGCAAAAGAAGAGGTGACGCAGAGCCTGCGTCAGCAGTACGAGGCAAGGGAAGGGCCAATGCAGAGGCAGAGTGAGGTAGAAGAGTCTCACGAAGAGCCATGTCATCCTGCTCAGCCAGGTAGGATTGATGTAGTTGGCTGGAGGAGTAGATTTAGCGTTTGCCGGGATTACGTAGAGCCTGAAAGGCTCAGTCTCTTCAGTTGCCGGGGCTTGGGGAGATGTGGGCAGATTGTGATTTGGGGAGCTGGTGGGACATAGTTTTTGTCGATATAAAAAAATATATAAGGAGATGGAACCAGGTTAGAGGGAATCACTACCTTGACGGATTTCTAGCCATGGAATCCAGATCTGAGTTGCAGTTGCAAGGAGGATTGGAGAGGAGTGGTTCGACAACCAGCTAGAGGATTTCCAAGAGGGAAATCAGTACTCAAAGGGAGATTTCCAGGAGGGGAGTCGAGACTCAGAGGGAGTCCAAAAGAGGAGCTAAAATGGCAATGAACGGATTGAGGGATCATGACAGGTTAGATGGGGCTTCCAACTTTGTCATCTGGAAGGCTAGGATCCTGACAGTCCTGGATCGACATCGCATCAAGGACTTTGCCTTGAAAGTAGTGGCTATCCTAGTTGACTCAGCTGAGAATGAGAAGTGTAAGGAGGCGATGGCGAGGGCGAAGTGCATGATCTAGACGGGGTCAAAGATCCTGTCATACCACATATTGCTGAGAAGAACACAACAAAGGGGATGTGGGACACCCTAACCACCTTATACTAGAGCTCTTCCATGCAGCGAAAGATGCTATTGGAGAATCAACTGAGGTCATATCAGATGCATAAGGGAGAGCAAATATATCCATTCCCTCTCAGGTTGCAGGAGATTCACAACCAACTTACGTTCATGGGGTCTACACTGGATCCAGAGTTCATGGTCAGGATTGCCCTGAATGCAGTCACCGAGGACTGGGAGACGTTTGTCCAAAGCATCTTGGGTAGAGCGACTCTCCCCAGTTGGGAGTAGATATGGGCAACTCTTCGACAAGAAGAGCTCAGGAGGTTGACCAAGGTGGGGAGTAGCGGTAAGGGAGTTTGAATCAAAAGGAGGAGGAGGAGGATGTAGCTCTCGCATCAGCGAGACAACACGAACTACAAAAGAGGAAGAAGAAGGACATCTCCCAGGTCACGTGCTTCAATTGTGGGGAACTGGGACATTATGCCTCTCAGTTCCCCAGGAAGAAAGGCAAGGGAGAGGCTTCTGACTCTAAGGCTGCTGCAGCAAAGGCGGAGAAGGATGTCTAAGATGATGACGATTGTGCCATGCCTCTAGAGAAGAGTTGCGGCGACATCGAGTTGTAGTCTAGAGGACTACATGGAGAGCGGGTAGGATCCTTGAGGTGCCCAAACGATTGGATCACATACGGCTACGAGAGCCCTTAATGAGAATAGCATAATGATGGGTGTTGGTTGGTGCCAGGTGTGATGGAGCAACAATGGGAGAGCTAGAGTGCCAAAGTTTGAAGTAGCATAGTGGATGTTGTAGCAGTGCGAGAGGCATAGAGCAGTTTGTAGCAGCATAGTGGCAGCAGAGGGTCAGCACAGATTAGCAGCAGAGGTAGCTTCAACATCACTAGGCATCCATACTGACCAGGATGTCAGTGTTTGGGCTGAGTTGCAATGCAACAGTTAGCAGTGGCAGTGCTATGGGCAACATGATGCAACATTTTTAAGAGGGAGATCCAGTATAGATGTAGCAGTGGCAATGGTAGAGTCATGGGTAGCAGTACAGGAAGCAACAATGCAGTGGATGAAGGGCAGCAGGCCAAGCATCAACAACACAGAGGACCGATGCAGTGGATCAGTGTAATGCTTCTATGGTGAAGTGTTGCTAGAGCACATTCCTTGCTAAGAGGGAGTGTTGATTTTGGGTAGCATCGGATGTGCTCAAGCTTCGGAATTTTGTGGAGGGGCTAGAACACATGAGATCTCTAGAACCCATAAATCGTTTGGAAAAATTCCACCTGGATGAGGAGTTATTAAAATAATTAATATTTTTAATGGGTTCCTAAGTCTAAACTTAGGAAAATAAAAATATTAATGTGTATTAATAAGAATATGGGTGAGAAGATTCTAAGTGACGAGGATCAAGTTGTTTTAATCTTAGCCGTTGATTAGAGATTAGATCACGATGGTTGATTCATCAACAAGAAAAGTATACGAGGAGGCTTGAGGGTCAGTTGGAGATACGCCGAAGAAAGATCAGTGAGTTTGATTTTCTGGGGCAAGGTTTGCTGAGGAAATCGAGCAAGTGATTAGTTGCAGTGAGGGGTAGTTCAGCAATGGATTTTCATCTAGGGTCGAAGAATACATAGCGAAGAGGCAACGCAATGCCGAGAGAGACAACGCAGGCCCTAGAAGGGATGACACAGAGACTAAAGAGCTGACGCAAAGGGCTGACGCAGGCAACACAGAAGCCGTAGAAGTTGACATTGGGCTTTAGAGGTAGTGTTGGGGAGATTCTATGGGGAAGACTGGGAGCAGATCAACATAATCAAATTTCTGAGCAAGCGAGGCTCACAATCGGGGTGACACAGCTCTTGGAGGAGTGATGCAATTCTAGCATAGTGCTTGGAGCAACATCGCTGTCCAGCACAGGGAACAACCGGAGTCACTGTGGGGTTTGATCATCCGTTTGTTGAATTTGCTGGAATATCCGTCTCTGGATAGATGTACTACTGCCAAGAATATTCTCTATTGGGTGAGCCATTTCTAACACCCTAGTTGTATTCACGAATCTGCTTCATAAAACAAACCCTCTATATGCTGCACCGATTTTTCCAAATTGGGTTTTTCCGGGGACGATTGTCCAAAAATAACGATGTCCCTTGTGTTATTGTCTCAGTTTATTTTAGTTCATGATCTATATATTTGTGTAAGTTGTAATAGTGTTTACATCGATGTTTATCAAAATAAATAACTTTTTAATGCAAAGAACAAGTAGGAGATTGTAAACCAGTGATTGTAGTAGGGGTTTCTAATGTGTTAGATTAAAAAATTTTCACACTAAAAAGGCCTTAAATGAGCACGACTAGGGGAAAAAGGGCAGGTCGAGGCCTAATTTAGCCTGCGGCTAGCCTTGGGGGCTAGAAAATGGCTAACACTAGGGCTCAAAGACTGGACGTCTGGTGTTTAAGGGCCATCACTAGTCTTATAAGCCTAAAAAATTTTCAAAACCCTCGCCAAAAGTTAAATTTGCTTAAGAGCTTCAATTTTACTGCAAAAGCTTCAGTAGCTGGCCCTGCAAAAATTCCAAAGACTAGATCTTACCCTCAAGGGCCTAGATCTAGCTCTGTTCCACCAAATCTTCTTGAGAATTACCTGAACAAATAAATTTACTAACTGCCCAAAACCCCAACATATACAAATTTCAGAAAATCCCAAAAACCCAAAAAAACCCCAGCTGCAAAACAAGGGTTAGAAAATAAAATAATTTACAGAATTTTATTCTACAAATATATTCACAAAATATACAAGTGTATGATGCTCGAAAGATTTTAGAGGAATAATTTTTTTTAAATAAAATTTTGATGATGACTAGATGTATTTCGAAATATAAATGCTCAACCACAACCTTAGCGAAGTTAGAAAACCATATAAAAGATTTAGGAACCAAACATGGTAAGCCTGTGCCCATAGTTTGTGAACTTGGAGCCCAAGGGCCGGGGAACTTTCAAACTCTATATATTATCTCAAGCAAAAACTCTTTGAACAAACAATGAATCAAATCACTTAAGATAAGCCCAAAGCTTACCAATGGAATGTTCCTATCATCAACAATGAAATAACGATTAATTATTATCTGATGCACAACATAGGAATGCACATACTCGGCGCGTACCACAAATCAGTGAGACAAAGACACCATGAATTGCACCCCAAAGTCTTTGATTATGATGATAAAAAACGTTCCCAGCAGAATAGTGGCTTTGCACCAACGTTTACAAATTACATCAGGCTCAGTTCATCAAAATATGATAAAATAGAAGCAAAAGGCCTTCTATTTATAGAGAAATTCCTCCAAGTGGAAAATAACGGCTAGTTGGCTTGATTCCCGTCAAAATAATCTCGACCGTCGATAATTACTTGATCAACTTTTAATTTTTGCCATCAAAAATAATTATTTTTGAGGAATTTTGGAATTTATGTTTAAAAGCATTTTTTATTATCTCAAAAATAATTATTTTGAGCTAATTTCCTAAAAAATTGACTTTGACTTAACCACCAAGGTCCAAGGGTCCAATTTTTCTTGATATTTCCAATATTCCCTTGGTGGGGGAGCTCCAAAAATTAATTTATTTTAGACCCATGATTTTTTCCACTTGGAGAATTTAATTTCTCTAACATTTTAATTTTTGACCCTGATTAATTAATTTTTTGGCTTAGGATTTTATATTATTTTGCCAGAAAAATTAATTAATTGACTTATGAGGGGATTAATTAATTTTTCCACCCTCTATTATTTTAGCCATGGTGTCTAAGTATGAGGGACCATGCACTAAAATAATTTTTACATAAGATTTTACAAAATCAATCCTCAAAGGAGGAACATCTGTTCGTTATAGAACCTCAAATAATTTATTCAATTCTGTGACACAATATGATCTAGTAGACCAAGTCATCTGTAATAAAATAATTTAGCCAATTAAATTAAATTATTCCCAGATCACTTTTACAGAAGACTCGACTAAAACAATAAGACTCATGTAATGTTCCTAAGTAGGAATATGAGTAATATTAAAAAAATAAATAATGTAGCAACAAATAAAATAAAAACATGCATTAGACACCCATGAAAACACTGCAAATCTAGAACTGTTGAGTCATATATTATAAAATCAGAGAGCTAGATACAATAAAAATGGAGTGGTGCACCTAGGCTTGTCAAAAGGACAAACTTGACAAAACCTAGGTGAGAAATAGCTGAGTTGAAGGCTGCCCAGCGGCTACACCACTTTGCACTGTGCTGTCACAATAAACTACCCTGCTGAACTTCGACCTGCTGGAATGTGCCCAAAAACTACCTAGAAAATTATATCCTTTCAGCCCCAGACTCTTTGAACAAAACCCAGAAAAACCCAGAAGGGAATTTCTTTGGTTTTGACTTTAGATTTTCGGCCTCCTTGGAGCCTCTCCCTAGCTGCTGCTGCCAAATTTGACTTGAATGAAACAACCTGCAAATCCCTCTGAAACACCATTGAAACGCTGGATTCACCTGTGCTAACTAACTCCTTGCTCTTGGGGTGGCTCTTGGCCAAGATGATTTCTCTCCCAAGCCCCATGAAATTGCTACAAGAGGCCTTTGCGCAACCCCTCTGCCTAGAAATTCGTACAGGTGTTACACCAATCTAGTTGGCTGCAAATCCCAACGAAAATGTCCTCAACACACAACCTCCTCAGCTTCCGAAACTCCCAACAAGCAATGGACCTCCGTGTTGTCTCTAACTTCTGTTGTGTGTTTCTGGCTGTCTAGGAAATACGCAGTCCCCTCCTTTGCATTACTGGCTGAAGTATGTAACTATGTTGAATTCTTTGAAATTCCTATGGAACAGCCTCCTTAAGGCGGGCACGGATGGTCCCTCGAAGAAGAGGTTGAATCTCCCGCTTGAGAGATTTGTGGCTAAACAATCGGTAGACTTGCTGAGCAGCTGAGTGTACTAAGTGTGTTTGTTTGCAAATGTTCAAGATTGTCGAAAATGAGAGCTCCTCTTCCTTTTATCACCTTGGGCCCCCTTAGCCTCATGTGGATCCCTTCATCCACCCATTCGATTTCCTCCAAGCTTATCGAATGGCCAAGTTCGAATTAGACATGTGGGTGGCCCCACATTCTACTAGCTGCAAAAATAAAGTCGATATCCCCTATAGTTCCTAAGTCTAAGTGTGGGGTCATCCTCCTAAGCCAAAAATGTGCAGCTGCACCCTGTGACTAATGTGTTTGAGAAGGGACATGACAGTCCTCCCCTCCCAAATGTTGCTGGCCCTCAAGTAACCTCAAAGCTGGGTGCTCCAGTATGTGCTCACCTTCCCAGGTGGCATCCTCATCCAACAAGTTCTTCTAGTGTACCAACAACTCCCTGATGGTCCTTGTCCTCAGTCTCCTCTCCCTACTCTCCAAAATGGCCTCTGGTTCCAACTCCAAGTGGCCCTCATCATCCATCAGGGGTAAATCAGCTCCTGCCATCACCTGTTGTCCCAGCACCTTCTTCAGGCTTGAGACATGAAACACGTTATGGATTCTACTCCTCGGAGACAGTTGTAGCTCATAAGCCACCTCCCCAACTCGCCTAGTCACCTGATAGGGCCCATAGAAGCATGGCTGTAACTTCTTAGCCCCCTTCTGTTTCAGCATAGACTGTCTGTAAGGCTGCAACTGAAGGTATACTAAGTCCCCCTCCTCAAACTGCCTCTTTGTCCTGTGCTGTTCTGCATACAATTTTTGTTGATTTTGGGTTGTCGCTAAATTATCCTTGAGAGCCTTGAGGATATCTTGGCTCTCTTGGACCCAGTCTTTGGCCTTTGGGGCCTGGTTGTCTCTAAAAACAATATCAGCAAAAGTCAGTGCATCATATCCATAGAGGGCACAGAAAGGAGTCATACCTATGGACATGTGGTGCGTGGGGTTGTAGTAGTACTCGCCCAGGTGCAACCACCGAATCCACGTCCTCTGCTGACCTCTCACATAGTTCCTTAGGTACCCCTCCAACCACTGGTTGACTCTCTCCGTCTGGCCATCTTTCAGAGGGTGATAATTGGTGCTAGGAGTGAGCTCCATCCCAGCCAACCCGAAGAGCTCTTGCCAAAAGCCACCCATGAATCTGTTGTCCCTGTCGCTCACTATGTTCTTTGGGAGCCCATGTAGCCTGAAAACTTCCCGAAAGAACAACTCGACAACCTGTGCAGCGGTGTACCTAGTGGGGATGGCAAAGAAGTGGGAAAATTTGGCCAACCTGTCGACCACTATTTATATGCAATCCATCCCCTGTATTGTGGGGAGCCTAGTGATGAAGTCCATTGAGATACTTTCCCATTTCCCCTCCGGAATGGGAAGTGGTTGTAGTAGTCCTGCAGGGTGAGTTAGCTCCCCCTTGTTCCGCTGGCAGGCCTCACACTCCTATAGGTGCTGCAGCACGTCCTCCTTGAGGCCCTTCCATGTGAACCTCTCCTGAACAACCATGTAGGTCTTCCGGAACCCCTGATGTCCGGACATTGGTGAATTGTGAGCTGCCTGGAGTATCCTCTCTGTCATTTGCGAGTTGGGCACCTTGTAATAGATGACCTCATCCATCACATGGTAACGCTCATCTGCATGTGTCTTCTCTAGTACCTTGCATGCCCTCTTGTCCTTGGAGTACTCCATCAACAACCGAGCCTTCCATTCCTGGCAGATGCTCATGAGAGATAACCCAACTGGTCTCCTAGATAGAGCATCGACCACCACATTGTGCTTCCCTCGCACATACTCAATGTCAAAATCATAGGCCTGCACCTTGCTGACCCATCTCTGTTGCCTGTCGTTGAGGCCCTATTGCCCCATGAAATGTCGAAGACTATTGTGATCAGTCTTCACTCGGAACTGGTTGCCCACCAAGTACTGGCGGAACTTGGCCAATGCATGCATAATGGCCAGCATCTCCTTGTCATATATGGAATATGACAACTCATACGGTAGGATCTTCCGACTCTCGAAAGCTATGGGATGCCCCTCCTGTGACAATACGACTCCAACTCCTACCTCGAATGCATCACACTTCACCGTGAATGGCTGGGAAAAGTCCGAGAGTGCTAAAATAAGGCAATTACTCTTCACCTCCTTGAGGCGATCAAAGGCGGCCTGTGCTACGTCAGTCCATGCGAAGGCCCCCTTCTTGTTCCAGTCGGTCAAAGATGCTGCTAGCTGTGAGAACCGTTTGACAAACTTCCTGTAATAATTGCAAATACCCAAGAAGCCTCTCAACGCAGTCACATGTCGGGGTACTGGCCAATCGCGGATGACCCGAATCTTCTCCTTGTGGACTTTCACCCCATTTGCTCTAATGATATGCTCAAGATAAAGCATCTTTGTCAATCCAAACTCGCACTTGGAGAGCTTGGCATAAAACTGCTGCTCCTCTAGAATGCGTAATACCTCCTCCAAATGTTGGAGGTGCTCCTCCCACGTCCGACTATAGACTAGAATGTCATCGAATAACACTAGCACGAACCTCCTCAGCTGTCCCCAAAAGATATGGTTCATGCAAGACTGAAATGTGGCTGTAGCATTGGTCAACCCAAATGGCATGACCAGAAACTCAAAGTGCCCATAGTGGCACCGGAGAGTTGTCTTTGGGATGTCCTGATCCCGCACTCTGATCTGGTAGTACCCTGAATGCAGATCAATCTTAGAGAAGTACTTGGCTCCTCTAAGCTCATCCATCAACTCATAAATGTGGGGGATAGGGTACCGGTTCTTAAGAGTCTTCTGATTGACGGCTCAATAGTCGATACACATCGAGAGGGTTCCATCCTTCCTCTTGACCAACACTATTGAAGAAGTGAAAGGACTGGAACTTGGCCTGATATGGCCCGACGAAAGCAACTCTTGGATGGCCTTCTCTATCTCGTCCTTATAGGCTTTGAGGTGCCTATAAGGAGTAGTGATAACTGCCTGTATACTCGGCTCCAACTCAATGGTGTGCTCAAATCCTCTATCTGGTGGCTGCCCTAGTGGAATGTCCCTGAAGACTACTGCATACTTGTCCAGTAGAGCCTGTATGTCTGCTGGTTGTGGTTATGCTTGTCCCCCAACCTTTGAGATCCTCAACTCGACTGCCATGCAATGTCCCCATGCCGGAGATCTGCCTCCATCCTATGGGCCGAAACTGTCTAAGGCGGATAAGACTGCATGCTTCTTAAGACCACCACTTTTCCATTTGGCCCTATGAACTCCATCTCAAGTTTCCTCCAATCTGTCGTTACTCGCCCAAGGGAATACAGCCAATGGACACCCATCACCACGTTGGTGTCTAGCACATCGACCACAAAGAAGTGGTTTGTCATCGAGTAGTTCCCCATAACTACTGTCAAGGAGGGCACATATTTGGTACATTAGATAGTACGGTCAGCTGGCACTAGGGCTGAGAACCCCTCAAACTCTACAGCGGTGAGGCCGCACCTTTGTACCAACTGTGCATTTATGAAATTATGGGTAGCCCCATTGTCCACCAGCATCGACACCCTCTGTCCCTGTACAATGCCTCTGATCCTGAGTGTCAAAAACTTAGGAATCCCCTATAAAGAATCAAGGACTCCTCCTGATGGGGCAAGAGATGCCCCTCCCTGTGGAGGTGGTGGCGGTGGCCCTCTGTCTGCCGGAATCTCTCCATCTGTCCCACCAAAATCCTGCTCCACCTCGTCCTCTTGGTCATTGTCAGAAAAGACCTCAATGTAATGTGCTCTACCTGTAGTGCACCTATGGCCAGGTGCCTAGGGCTCTCTGCATGTGAAGCACAACTTCCTCCTCCAGAGGTCCTTCAGTGTTTCCTCATCTAACTGCCCCCTCCCTTGTGTGGTCCTCGGTGGTGGGGGTCTAGTCTCATGCCCCTTCTGTGGGAAAGGGGTCTGTGTAGGAAATGGAGCTCTGGTCTTGCGGGTGGGCCCCTGTAAATCTCTGGCACACACAACTGCTTCATGTAGCATGGAGGGTCTGCGTGACTTCATCAATCCACGCAGGGGCTCAAGCAAGCCCTCAATGAAAGTGTACACCCTCCTTGCCTCGCACAGATCCGGGACCATCACTGACACACAAAAATTCTAAGAAGTATCGCTCTAAGTTGTCTTTTTGGCGTAGTTGTGTCAGCTCCCTGAAAGAAGCCTCCGGATCCCTCCGATCAAATCGCTCCACCACCCTCCGGGTGAAGTCCTCTTAGGAAACTATCTGGGCATGCCCCAAAGTGGTCAGACAATGAAACCACCAATCATGGGCTTCCCCCTCCAGGTGCAGCGCTGCCATCTTAATGGCTTCTTGCTTCGTCGTCCGGTTGAGTTGAAAGTATGTGTCCATATTTTCAACCCAAGCCCTGGCTGTGCACATGGCAGTGCCATCAAATGTAGGGAAATACATCCTCCCTATAGTTCTCTGCAACTCATATTTTTGGGTCCCTTGTCCTCTGTACCTCTTGTTCCTCTCACTCTGCTTGAGCTTGCAGTAATCTCTGAAGGAGAGGGCTTCTTTGAAGTCTTCGTCCATAGCTTGCCACTCTCTAAGTAATCCCCCATCTGAGGAGTGTCTTCCTCCCTTGCTGGCTCGATTTGTGCCATTGGCACGAAAGAAGGTAGTGTAGTTCGAGTCGGCACACTAATTGAAGGGCACTACGTTGCTGGTGAGGGGTGATCGAAAGGCTGAGAGGCCCCGGAAGTTTCACCACATAGAAACCCTCTAGGCGTGGCCCTGTCTCTGTTCTGTGACTTGATCTCCTCCAACATGTCTTTCTACCCCTTGGTCAAGTCACTCAAGGCCCTTAGGAGGTTATCGAAAGCCATCTCCTCCCTGCTCTTGGGCTCTGTCATTTCCTCCTCTCCGGCCACTGCTTTCCCTCTTTCCTTCATATTTGGCATAATTTCCAATTCCCTTTCTCTGCTCTTGTACAACTGCCTATGGTAGGTGATGTTCTGCTAGTCCTCTTCTCTCATAGGAAACAAATCCCATAGTTGAGCCAAGAACTAGGCTTTGATACTACTGTAATGCTCCTAAGTAGGAATATGAGTGATATTAAGCAAATAATTAGTGCAGCAGCAAATAAAATAAAAACATGCATTAGACACCCTTGATAACACTGCAAATTTGGAACTGCTAAGCCATATATTATAAAATTAGAGAGCTAGATACAATAAAAATGGAACGGTCCCCTTGGGCTTGTCTTAAGGATAAGCTTGACAAAACCCAGGTGAGAAATAGCTGAGCTGAAGGTTGCCCAACTGCTGCACCACTCTGCACTGCGCTGTCCCAGTAAACTACTGCCCTGCTGAACTTCGACCTGCTGGAATGTGCCTAAAATCCTCTCAAAAAATTATATCCTTTCAACCCCGGACTCCTTGGACAAAACCCAGAGAAACACAGAAGGGAATTTATCTGGTTTTGACTTTGGATTTTCAGCCTTCTTGGAGCCTCTCCCCAGCTGCTGCTACCAAATTCGACTTGCAGGAAACAAACTGCAAATCCCTCTGAAAATACCACTAGAATGCTAGATTCACCTGTGCTAACTAACTCTTGGCTCCCTGGATGGCTCTTGGCCAAGATGATTGCTCTCCCAAGCCCCACGAAATTGCTGCCAGAGGCCTTTGCGCAATCCCTCTGCCCAGGTATTGATACAGATGTTACACTGGTCTAGCTGGCTGCAAATCCCAACAAAAATGCCCTCAACGCACAACCTCCTTAGCTCCTGGAACTCCCAGCGAGCAATGGACCTCCATGCTGGCTCTAACTTCTCCTCTGCGTCGCTGGTTGATAAACTCTCTGAAACACCTGTGGAACAACCTCCCTAGGGAAGGCACGAATGATCCCCTGAAGAAGAGGTTGAATCTCCCGCTTGAGAGATTCGTGGCTAAACAGGCGATAGACTCGCTAAGCAGCTGAGCATACTAAGTGTGTTTGTTTGCAAATGTTCAAGATGGTCGAAAATGAGAGCTCCTCTTCCTTTTATCACCTTGGACCCCCTTAGCCTCATGTGGGCCCTTCCATCCACCCATTCGATTCCCTCCAGATTCCCTCCAAGCTCATCGAATGGCCAAGTTCGAATTACACATGTGGGTGGCCCCCACATTCCACTAGCCACAAAAATAAAGTCGAATTCTCCTATAGTTCCTAAGTCTATGTGTGGGGTCCTCCTAAGCCAAAAACGATGCCAAAAATGTGCAGGTACACCCTGTGACTAATGTGTTTGAGAAGGGACATGACAACTCACCTAAGACTTTAACAATAAATTCCTTCATAGCTTTGGGGTGAGGCTAGAGGGAAAAACTTTGCCGAACATCCGTGTTTAGAAACATAGATGAATCAGTGAACGAAAAACCTCCTAGGATGAAATTCGTCACCAAAATCACAGGCTTACCTTGGTTGTTACATAATAAAATGGTCGTACTAGCATTATTTACATTATAATTTTTGCAGAATGGGTTTACAATGACACAATAAATAGCTGGCTAATGACTGGAATATCCCTAAGCGAAAATTAACAGTATATATGCAAACTAAAATAGACAAACACGCTGTGAAATCAAAACAAACAATCAGACCATGAAATTGGCATCCAAATTGCACTGTGTACTCATTTGATTAATGGAAAGAGGTGTACAACAAGGTGTTGGAATGTGTGCACTTGGGCTTGCTCTAGGCAAGCTAGCAAAAAGCCCAAAATGAACAACGTAATACCCTCCTCCAATCTGTTGGTAATTCGGCCTAAGTGCTGCACTATAGATGCCGAGAAAGGTGTTGTTGCCTGAAATGATCTGCTTTTAGATCCCTCTTTGTTGCTCAAAAAATTCCAGGAAATTAATCTGGGGCTCTACTTAAGAAACCCAGAATAACCCACGAAGGGTTTGGCCAAAACTTGACCCCAAAATTTCGACCCTCTTGAGCTTGACTGGCTCTCCTGCTGGGTAAATTGACCCACTTGAAGATTCTGTTGTTGAATGCCCCAAAAATGTCTGCAAACCCTGTTAGAAGGCACCCCAAGCCTTCCCTCCGAATTTCCTCCACAAACTCATTTATCTCCACAACTTCCTAGAGTGCCTCTAGCTATGACTACACAGTCCATGCGCTGCTGTAACTCGTCTCACTACTACTGGTACGAATTGGGATGAAGTAGAACTCCCTCCTTGGGCTGGCACTCGAAGTCCACCAAAGGAAGGGCTGGGATTTCCGCTCGAAAACATCTGATGTGCTGAACAATGCTCAATGCTCAAGCATGCTCTTCTCAAAAGACAAATTCTGAAAATGATAGATGATGAGCAAAATGAGAGCCCCTCCTTCCTTTTGTCGATTTGCCTCTAAGGTTGCCCATATGGGCCCACATCAAATTTCCCTCACCAATTTCGCTCCAATGAGAGCATTCTCTCCATGTGGGCCGAAATTTCTTTGTGGTGGCCCCCACACTCCACCAAAGCCCTAATCTTTCCATCGAACTCTAATGTTGGGGTGCTTCTCATGCCAAAATTTGAATGTGGGTCCCTAAGCCCACTTCTCATACTAAAACAATGTAATACACAAAAAATGAGCAAAATTCGATATGCACTTAGTGAAACACTAAGTAGGAATATCACAATGACTCTGACTTTGAAAAATTTCCTTTAGCCTTCTGAATCCTGCTTCCTTGGAATGTTGAAAAAATGAGTGCAACAAGTCCTTCCTCTAATCTTTTCATTTGCACCTTCTCATTACCTTGATATTCTTTCATAATAAATATATTTCCACATGTTTTGCAACATGTTTTATAATTTTTAAAAAAGGGCCAATGCTCAAATTTCATTTCACAAAATGGACTTTTATTCAAAAATGTAGAGTTATTTACAAAACTAATAGTTCACAATTTCACTTATCCCCAACTTAGCTCTTGTATTATTAATAGAAAATGATCTTATAAAATTCACTTAGCTTAGTACTTTAAAAATGTTGGTGTTATTTATAATATCTTCCCTCTCTTTAATATTTTATCGTAGTTCCTTAATATTTTTCTATACTAAAGGATTTTTATTTTAATATAATTTTCTTTATTGAATTAGGAATAAAATAAAGAAGTGCCCCCCTTATAAATTTTGAATTGTGACTGTTGATAAATCTAGGGCATAACAGTTAGGTGATTTCTCTTCTTTTGATATTGCTCGTGAATGCTTTTTACGTCATTAGATTATGATCTTCTCTTTAGTTAGATGATTATAGTGTTCTTCATCAAACAACTACCAACGCATAAACAACAAAGAGACAAGAGACACAGAATATAGGCGATCAGCTAGGGCCAAAACCTCTCCCACTTGAGAGGAAAACCCAAACGAATTCTTCTTCTTATAGAGACTTTGTTAAAATTGGCAACTAGCTTCAAACTCCATGTGAGCCATCTTATTTATGGCAGCTGATATTTTTCTTGGATTCCTCTCTCCGAGAGGTGTATGGTTGATCTAAAGATCATCTAATTCCGACATGTATTTATGGAGATATGAATTTATTTATATTATTTGACAATTTGTCAAGGTCGACCAACAACCAAAGAACCGCCAACTCAACTTCAATGTTGCATTTAAATAGAGGAATCTCTAGTCATTTCACACACATCTCTCATGATCTCACTCCACTTGTTTGGGTTTGGTGGAAGGAGAGGTCAAGAGAGAGTCATAGCCACAGTCAAGGAGGAAGCCTAGTCGCTATCCAAAAAGGGAGATCTAGCCGTAGTGAAGGAGGCCTTATAAGCAATTGAAGGAGAAGCCCTAGCTGCAGTCCTAAAGGTGCCCTAGTCGTAGGTCAAGAGGAGCCTTAATCCGCTGAAAGAAGAGCTCTAATCCACACTTAAGGGAGGCCCTAATCCGCTGTCAAAAGAGTCATAAATCCATAGTCATAAAGGAGACTAAGACGCAGTCAAGGGAGGTCCTATCCGTTATGAAGAAGAAGCTCCAATACGCAACAAACAGGGAGCCCTAATCCGCTGTGAAAAGGAGCCCTTAACTCATAGTCTAGTGGATGTACCTGCTGTCAAAAGGGAAGCCCTCATCCGTAGTAAAGAGAGGCTCGTATCCACAACTTGTAGGAGTCCTAATCTACAACAAAGAGGAGTCCTAGCCATTGTCTAAGATGAGCCCTAGGCCGCAGCAAAAAGGAGTCTTAACATAACATTTAGAAGCCTGGAAAGACAACGTGTTCGCTGTAGGTGACAGTGTGATAAAGGAGGCTGTTCTAGGCATGCCTTAAGGACTGTTTGCTAGGTTGATAAGCCACAATCATAAAGTGAAGGAATGCGTTGAAGAGATCTGCTCCATAGATCAACATATGTACACAGTTAGATGCTTGAAAGTGCTGACAACAGAGATAAGTTCTTATAGGATAAAATACTGCTTCATTGATGATGTTTTGAGGACATTCGCTACGGGAGTTGCTATGTGCTAGGCCACAGGCCATAGCACCATAGCAAGGGCTACTTAGGGCTGCATATTGTGCACTAACCAAAATTGCAGGAGCAACTAGGAAACAGAGGAATGTTGCAACAATATTATGTGGAGGGCCATTAGTTTGATGATATCCTCAAAGGATATGCTACAACACTCTTAGTGATTGGTTGAAGACTGTCATGAGAATTCAAGGTTGCATTTTTGAACTGTCATCATTCGCAGAATGATGGACTTTCTACTGCTGTCATAAATATCAGTTTTGTATATTTGTACTATCTCTCTCTGTGCTGAACCATTGAAGATTATAAGAAGAATTGATCAAGGGTTTCCCCACTTTGGGGTTTGTCCCTAGCTAGTACCACATCTTGTGTCTTCTTGTCTTGGCTTGGCTTCTGCTGTTTATGTTTATGTTCTATTTGCATTTTACTATCATACTAATGTGATTGCTAAACTGAACATTGATATTGGGCTAACTAAGAAATTGAAGTAAACTGCTCTTAAGCATAGAACATACCAAAAGTTAACATGGTATCAGAGCTGTGGTGAAGACAAAGCCCAAGCAAGAGTGAAAGAGCAATCTCCGGAGACAGTTGGAAAGGACAAAAGGCTCAATGAGTTCCTCATCCCACTTCCCGGCTGAAGACAAGCTCTGTGAAAAGTCTGACTATCACGGATGGAAGATGTCTCTTGATCTGACATTGGAAGAACAAGAAGTGCTGGATTATGTGAAGGGTAAAATCCATGAGTCTCCATCAAATGCACTGAATGCTACAAAGAACAAGTACACCTAGGGGGAAGTCAAGGCGAGGAAGATTATCAGAGATTTCATTGACAAGCGTCTTGTGGCCTACATCTCCGATCTAAACACCTCCAAGGAGATCTACGACAGATTGGTAAGCATGTTAGAGGTTAGTGATGCAAAGCAAATTTTGTTCCTCAAATATAAGTTGAAGGATATTAAGAAGGGCAAGGAGGAGGATATTCAATTCTACTTCTTAAGGATCACCGAGATCAAGAATGATCTTCTATCGATTGGAGAAACAATATCTAACAGGGAACTTACTATCACTACCCTTGGATGACTCCCACCCTAGTGGTATATATTTAGAACCACTATTCTCAATAATAATCGAATTCTAGGATTTGAAGATTGATGTCAAGATGCATTCAAGAGGAAACAGGAATGGTGGAACAAGAAATGCCTTCTAATAAAGGCAACCCCACCGCTTTCTCCGCTCATGCCAAAAGGAGAAATAATGCAGGGTCTAAAGGTCACTTCAATGGAAAGCCCAAATCTAAGTGTGGAAGGAAGGGTAGATGCTTTGCTTGCAATAAGTTTGGCCACTATGCGAGGGAGTGTCCAAATATAAGGGACACCTCACATGATGATGATCACAATCATTCCAGGGGCAACTTCAATAACAATGATCGAAGGAATGATAGGTACAATGGCAAAGGAAAAAGGAATGCGGGACATCAAGGAAATGGTCGACCCTCCAAGAAAGCTAGGAACTCCAGGTATGAAGAATCAAATGTTGTTAACAATAAGCAAAAGGAGTATTATCTTATATCGACCCTCTCCACTACCTCTCCTCTGGACTCTTTGGGTAATTGGCTTATCAATAGTGGTGCTTCAAGACACTTCACTGGATTCAAGGAAGCTCTCTCTAATTTGATAGAGAAGGAAACAAACTTGGAGATTATTCTTGGAGACGATGCCACCTATCCTGTAAAGGGTGTAGGGCATGTTACCCTTCAATTGAATCAAGGTAACACAATTCATTTACAAGAAGTTCTATATGTACTTGATCTCAAGAAGAATTTGGTGTCCATTTCGGCAATGGAAGACAAAGCTTACAAGGTGGCATTCATCGTTGGAAAGGTACGTGTTTGGAAAAGGAATATTAAAGATGCTTTTACTCTTGGGTTCAGGGTTGGCACTTTGTATCAAGTTGCAAGAAGTCCATTGAGGGCCATGTCTTGCGACACATCTCTTCAATCTAAACTATGGCATCGAAGGTTTGCCCATCTTCATTGTAAGGCCCTACCCGATGTGAGACAAATGGTGACAGGGATGCCCGAGTTCAAAGAAAAGCATGAAGGTATTTGTCCAGGATGTACCGAGGGAAATCTTACAAGTAATAGCAAGACCATAGATGTGTAACAACCCGAGGGGCTTGAGGTTCAGGATCAGAAATATCATATAAGCATGATGAAGAAAGCTCTCTATAGTTTGAAGCAAGCAACCCGACTTGGTATGAGAGAATCAATAGTTATCTGATGAAGTTGGGATTCACTAGGAGTGAAGCCGATCTGAACCTTTACTTTAAGGTTGAAGATGATAGATCTCTCATACTGGTGCTTTATAGGGATGACTTCTTTCTGACAGGTGCAGACCCTCTCATTTACAAATGTAAGAGGGAGTTGGATTCTGAATTTGGAATGGTGGACTGCAAGCCAGTGACTACCCCGATGGAGCTTAACTTTAAGAAGTTATGCGGTAGTGCTGCTGGACCTGAACTGGGAAATGCTTCTGAGTATCATCAACTCATAGGAGCACTAATGTTCTTGGTGAACTCTTGTCCGGATATATGATTTGCAGTTAACACGTTGAGCCAACAAATGGCTGAGCCTCATCACTCACATTGGAATGGTGGACTGCAAGCCAATGACTACCCCGATGGATCTTAACTTTAAGAAGTTATGCAGTAGTGTTGCCGAACCTGAATTGGGAAATGCTTCTAAGTATCATCAACTCATAAGAGCACTGATGTTCTTGGTGAACTCTCGTCCGGATATATGTTTTGCAGTCAACACGTTGAGCCAACATATGGCTGAGCCTCATCACTCACATTGGATTGTTGCCAAGAATCTTCTGAGATATCTTCGGGGCACAATCACTCATGTACTGAGATACATTGCCGGAGCTGTGAGGCTGCATTGTTATTCTGATATTGATTGGGCAGGTAGTATGGTGGATCGCAAAAGCACTTTTGAGTGCTGTTTCTCTTTGGGTTCTGCTTCGATATCCTGGATGCGCAGGAAGCAGAAGTCGAATGCTTTGAGCACTGCTGAGGCTGGATACATAGCTGCGAGTATGGTCTTGTGTGACGCTGTCTGGTTGGAGAAGCCCTTTAGTGAGCTGTCTGGATACGTGTTGGATACCACCATGATCCTCTGTGACAACCAGTGGGATCCGATTATCAGATAATCTTGTATTTCATGATCGCTCCTAGCACATAGACATCAGGTACCACTTTATCCGGGATATGGTACAACGCAGAGTAATATGGCTCCATCACATTGGGACTGATGAGAAGGTCACCGATATTTTGATGAAGCCCCAGGGAAAGGTCAAATTCTTGACTCTCTGAGAACGACTAGGAGTGGTGGAGAGACCCTCTCTTGAGGGTCATGTATGATATGGATATTGAGCTCTGGGAGCTCCGACGGGCTTGGGGTACTTCTTGGAGCGATGAGCAACCATAGAGTGAGTGGTTCAACCTTCCCCTAGTGGTTTGCTATGTAGGCAAGATGAGTGGTTCATCCTTCTCCCGCTGAGACACAATCATAGGGTGAGTGGTCCAAGCTTCCCCTAGTGCTTGGTTGTGTACAGGGTGAGTGGTTCAGCCTTCCCCTGGGATACCATATGGCGACATGTAGGCAGGATGAGTGGTTCATCCTTCTCCTATTGAGACATCTTACCCATGCATTCTGGGACTCATGGGAAGTACGTCTCATCTGGCCAATGAGTAGGGATATGAGGATAGGGACCATAGTACTACCGATGGACGTATTGTGTACTATCGTACTCCCTATGCTCGGATGATATTGATCTGGGATCAATTGGAACTGACTTCGGGTCAGTACGAGTGGTATGAGACACTCTCTTTATTTGGAATTGATTTCAGACCAGTAAGAGTGGTATGAGACACTCTCTTTATTTGGAATTGACTTCGGGTCAGTAAGAGTGGTATGAGACACTCTCTTTTATCTGGGGCTGACTTCGGGTCAGTAGAGAACGGTATGATACATTCTCGATCACTTCTTCTTCTTCATAGTTCAACAAAGCAGTGCATTGATGGCAGAGATAGTACAAACCAATAGATGGATTAGCAGATGGTGTTCTCCCTAGTTGAGAGGGAGTGTTAAAATTGGAAACTAGGGCCAAACTCCATGTTATTTATGGCAGCTAGTATTTTTCTTGGATTCCTCTCTCCGAGAAGTGTAGGATTGATCTAAAGATCATCCAATTCCGACAAGTATTTATGGAGATATGAATTTATTTATATTATTTGACAATTTGTCAAGATCAGCCAACAACCAAATAACCCCCAGCTCAACCTTAATGTTGCATTTAAATAGAGGAGGTCTCTAGTCATTTCACACACATCTCTCATGATCTCTCTCCACTCATTTGGGTTTGATGTAAGGAGAGGTCAAGAGGGAGTCATAGCCGCAGTCAAGCAGGAAGCCTAGCCGCTGTCCAAAAAGGGAGATCTAGCCGTAGTGAAGGAGGCCTTATACGCAGCAGAGGGAGAAGCCATAGCTGCAGTCCTAAAGGTGCCCGCAGGTCAAGAGGAGCCTTAATCCGCACTTAAGGAAGGCCCTAATCCATTGAAGAAGAGCTCTAATCCACACTTAGGGGAGGCCCTAATCCGTTGGCAAGAGAGCCCTAAATCCATAGTCATAAAGGAGACTAAGACGCAGTCAAGGGAGGTCCTATCCGTTGTCAAGAAGAAGCTCCAATATGCAGCAAACAAGGATCCCTAATCCGTTGTCAAAAGGAGCCCTGAAATCACAGTCAAGTGGACCTATTTGTTGTCAAAAGGGAAGCCCTCATCCACAATAAAGAGAGGCTCGTATCTGTAGCTTGTAGAAGTCCTAATCTAAAACAAAGAGGAGTCCTAGCCACTGTCTAAGATGAGCCCTAGGTTGCAGCGAAAAGGAGTCTTAACATTACATTTAGAAGCCTAGAAAGACAACATGTTTGCTGTAGGTGACATTGTGATAAAGGAAGCTGTTCTAGGCATGCCTTAAGGACTGTTTGCTAGGTTGATAAGCCACAGTCATAAAGTGAAGGAATGCGTTGAAGAGATCTGCTCCATAGATCAGCGTATGTACACAGTTAGATGCTTGAAAGTGCTGACAACAGAGACAAGTTCTTATAGGATAAGATACTGCTGCGTTGATGATGTTTTGAGGACATTTGCTATAGGAGTTGGTATGTGCTAGGCCATTGGCCATAGCACCATAGCAAGGGCTACTTAGGGTTGCATATTGTGCCCTAGCCAGAATTGCAGGAGTAACTAGCAAACAGAGGAATGTTGCAACAATGTTATGTGGAGGGCCATTAGTTTGATGATCTCCTCAAAGGATATGCTACAACACTCTTAGTGATTGGTTGAAGACTGTCATGAAAATTCAGGGCTGCACCTTTGAACTGTCATCATTAGTAGAATGATGGGCTTTCTACTGTTGTCATAAATATCAATTTTGTATATTTGTACTATCTCTCTCTTTGCTGAACTATCAAAGATTATAAGAAGAATTGATGAAGGGTTTCCCCACATTGGGGTTTGTCCCTCGCTGGTGCCACATCTTGTGTCTTCTTGTCTTGGCTTGTCTTCTACTGTTTATGTTTATGTTCTATCTGTATTCTACTATCATGCTAATGTGATTTCTAAACTGAACATTGATATTGGGCTAACTAAGAAATTGAAGTAAATTGCTCTTAAGCATAGAACATACCAAAAATTAACAGACTTCAATTGACGAATACCAAGACCAAGACCCTTGACCAAGAGCCCTCTAAGACCAAATCAACTTTGCCTCACCTTCAAGTTTAATTCTTCCTTGACTCTCGTTCGACCCTTTCATTGCGCTTCACTTTTGCAATTCTGGAATTTTCGGATCTGCAATTCGTACTGCAGAAGCCCAAGATTAGTTCGATCATGGACGAAACTTCCTCCTTTCTCCCTTGCTTGGATGTAGGTTGCTTGTTCTTCAATTCGGCTTCCAACAACGATTTTTCTTGCTTGATTTCGGCCTTCTAGAACAACTGTAGTATCTCGGTCTAGACTGTAGTAAGGAGATAACTTAACCCTTCGCACATGTGAGAGATTTTATCCAAAACAGGCCCAAACAATTTGGTTCCTCCTTCGCTTGTGCTTCTCCTACCTTCGCTAGGCTATAAGACTACTTTTTATCCCTTGATTGAACTTCTCTTGTGCTTGAGTGTGTCTCTTTCAAATGAGGTCGATGGCTCTATATATAAGCTTCTTGATACATCTTTTGAGGCCGACTTAATGTGTCCTTAGGCTAACTTGCTACTTCATGAGGCCGACTTATTTGTAGCACTTGGATTTGGTCTTGGAGGATCTTTTGACTCTTACAATACTCCAATAAATATGTAACATGCCCAAGAAAGGTCTTCCATATATGACATTGACTCAATAGACTTTTATGACATTATGACTCATCCTAAAGGCTCACAATGGGAGCCCTAACTAAACATAAAATTTCTTGCTTATGAAACCCATGAGACAAGCATTACAAAGATAATTTTATTTTCTTCTTTACGTCAATTACATAAAATCATATACACATGTCATTATGAAGGCCGAACATTGTTACACTTTTCAATAGGGACTTAGGAATTAACTTGAAATTTTTTAAGTACCCTCAAAATTTATTTCTCTTATATAATATAATATATGACCATTATATCCAATGGTGTTTCCTTGTGCAATTAAACTTGACCTTTTTTCTTTTAAATTTGGATTTTAAATAATTAATATATATTTGTATAAAATTATATAACTCGTGATAGTTTTTAAGTTGCACTTGGATAAAACTTTTAATTTTTCCACTTAATTACCCATTCACCCATTTGTTTTACTAATTGGCAAGGATGAGATGTGCCATATGGATTTAAAATACTTTAATTATTTTGCCTCTCACCTTCCAAGATGGCACAATGGCCTGCGGTTGTACGAATGACCTGCAGGGTTTATACAATCACGGTTGTATGGACTATACAATGTGAGGGGGTGGACCAATGGTTGGAAATACATGTATGAGGCACAATGAATAAAAGTCGGACTATGCCAACTGAACAAATTGGGAATCATGATAAAATGGTGGTGGTGGAAAATGATTTGGTCACAAATTCGGTTATAAGGAGACCAATGATGGAGAAAGGAAATAGTACAATTGTTGTTGGATGATGCGGTAGAGAAAACACGATGAAGGCGTGTAGTAGCAATGTTGGTTGGTGGCGGAAGCGTTCGCTTGTCAGCGGGGGTGCACAGTGTGGGTAACAATGGAAACTTAATGTAGCGACGCCACTGGTGGTCCGTGCATTTTATTTTGAATTTATTTTTATTTTTTTAAAGATTTTTTATTTTATTTTATTTCTTATTATTATTATTTTTTATTTTTAATAAATTACATGTATATATCCTTTTTTTTTATATTTTGACTTTTTTTTTTTAAATATTTTTATAATTTTTTGTTTTGTTTTGTTTTGTAATGACCAAAAGTCAATTTCAATTTTTGGTGGCAAAAGGACGAAGTAGGATTGTCGAGTTGTACGAGAAACTCCAAAATCTTTGAGTATGTGGTAAATGTTGAAATGTGTAACTAGGTTTCGTCTTCAAAATATCTCATGTACTATTGATTTTTTATGTTCGATGTAAAAGAAAAAGAAAATTATTATTATCGTTTTGTAATGCATGGGGTTTCATGGTCAAGGTCAATTTATTTTTAGGTCAAAACACCCATTATGTGCTTCTAGGATTTTTCATCATTGTATAGAGTCAAAAGAGTCATTATCATATGTGAAAGACCCCATTGGGCATCTAATAACAAGTCAAAGAAATTATTTTAGAGTTAAATGTGTCAAAATCTCCCTCCAAGACCAAGTCGGCCTTGTTTAGGGCTATTCGAGCTCCAAGGAAAGGTATAAATATAAAGCATTGGACCTCATTTGGGAGTACCATCAAGGAATTTCATTGAAGCACATCTAGAAGACCAAAAGTTAAGTGAAAAAGGAAGAAATATCTAAGGAAGAAGTCTAAACTCCAAAAATTGTCTTTATTCTCTCACACGTGTGAAAAAGAAGCTAAGGTTTCTGTAGCTACAAGGACGAAATTTCAGATCTCCAAAGAAGGCCAAAATTTTGATGAAAAGAAGCAAGTCATATAGTCCATTTGTTTAAGAAAAAGAAGCAAGCCAAGCAAAGAAGAATGGAGGCCTAAAATAGCCTCTCTATCTCACACGTGCGAAGTTGCGACAATTACTGGGAGGTCGAAGTTGCCGTAGTTACTAGAGGGTCGAAGTTGCAGTAGTTGCTGGAGGGCCGTAATTTGTTATTGGAAGCTGTTGAAGAAGGTTTGACTTGCTTTGACTTTGAGAAGGAAAGCTCATCTAGAAGGAAGGTTGACTTTGTCTTGGAGAGATCTTGGTATTGAGTCTAAAGGGTCTTGGAATTCATCATTTGAAGTTTCTATAAGAAGAGAAGAATTTCTTTGGGTTTTCCTCTCTAGGAGAGGTTTTGGCCTTGGCTAGAAACTTACATCTTGTGTCCATTTGTTCTATTGATCTTCACGTTTTTGGTAGCTGTTTGATGATAAGAACACCATAATAATCAAGATAAGAAGAAGCAAATTACAAGTACATCAAGTTAAAGTAAAAGAACATCACAAGCAATTATCAAAGTAAAGAGAAATTACACCTAATCTTGCTGCCCTAGATTTCAAACAGTAAAAACTTGGCCAATGGCTGAGATCAGAGAACGAGGCTCTGACACCAATGTAACAAACAAGGTTTGTATACGTAGTGGAATATTCAGAATATCTGAAATATGTAGATATACATTATAGAACAACAAATATCTATATATAAGAATGTTTGAATTCAAGAGATATGAGATGATGGGATTGTTATAAATGAGGGCCCACTTATATACATAGGTAGGTGCCCCTTAATGAATGGTCATGTCCTTAGAGACATGCCTCTTTCTATACTAATCATTATTTAGTTAATCATTATTATGGTTATGAATATTATTTATATTTATGTTATTTATATATATTATATTCATAATAGTATCATATAAATAAAGGTCACCTCATTTTCATTTCTATCAGGACTTGTGGATCAAGTCGACCTCTCTCAGAGGTTTCAACCTAGCTAAAATAGACTTGTTTCTTGTGGAGTATTTGCTTATGGAGATATTCTCTTGCTATGGAGACATCATTTTGGAATAATAAAGGATTGGTTGATGCATTTTCTTGTAAGTATTCTACTTTTGTTGAATATCTTTACGGCTATTATATGGAATGATTATTGTTAGGGATTTTATGTGCTGGTTTTTATTGAATATATTTCTATGAAATCTTAGCAAATCATTATATGCATTACCCTTTAAGCTTTGTGTGACAATCCCTTGAATGATCCTTCATGTTAAGCTCTTCTCAATGACTTTATTCCCTCATAGAATGATAGATAGGATATGAAAACTAGGGTTTCTCATTATTCCTTACTTCATTCTAGGGTTTGATTTTTCATAAGTAGATCTCCTCTAGATTTGATCAAGCACTGGCCTTTCCACATAGGTGATAACACCATAAAATTTTCCCAAAATCTAAAGGTCTCTCTCTCCAAATTTTCAGCCCTTTAAGGCACGCTGCTAGGCTTGGGTTAAGGGTGAAATTCAACTAGGGTAGGTGTGTTGGCTTGTGGAGGGATTTTACATGTTCTTAGTAACTCATTGCCTCAAAATTGTTGGAAAATCAGAAAGGTAGAAAGATTTGCTTTATGTTGATAATTACTTGTGATATTCTTATGTTCTTATTAACTTTCTTGTGTTCTTCTTTTATCTTAGTTCATCAAGCAATTACCAAAACCATAACATGAAGATCAAAGACACCAGATGTAGGCGGACAACTAGGGCAAAACCCCTATCTAGGGGAAAACCCAGTCAACAATTCTTGCTTCAATAGTTTCATGAGATAATCCAAGACTTTTTTACCTAGACACAGACTTCCTCTAATCACCAAGTCAACCCTTCCCTTCTTCTGCAGATGATAACCTTCCAATAACAACTTCGACCTAGAACTTCGTTCTTGTAACAACAAAACTTTGAACTAATAGCAGTGGCAGATAGCAACACTTCGACCTAGAAGCAACAACAAAATTTCGACCTAGATGCAACAGAAACCTCGACCTTGATGCAACAGTAGCCAGCAGTAGCCCAATAAATTCACACACGTGAGAGAGAGTTGACCTAGAAACTTCGATTTTCTTCTCTAGCAAATCTTCTACTTCTGTAATTTCATATCCTTCTGCTTCCCTTTCTTGAATATCGAACTTGTGTGTGTTGATCTTCAAATGAATTGAACTGCTCTTCATTTATAGCCTCTTCCATGGGTCGAATTACCCTAACGTAGGCGGACATGATCAGGTAAGGGCCGACTTGGTGTGGAGGTGACAAATGACTTATTTGACTCAATAAAAATACTTTTTACACGATTCAAAAGCCCAAGAAGGGTCTCATAAAATGGACAATAACTCTAATGACTCGATATAAAAGCTAGAAGTCCTCAATGGGGACTTGACCTATAAAATGATGACCCAAGCATGAAACCCATGCTTTAATAAGTCATAATAATAATAATAAGAAATTCTTTTTCTTTCTTTTGATAAATACATTTCATTATGACTCAAATATAATTATGAAGATCGAACCTAGTTACATTCTTCAACAGTCCCTCTTAACTAGGGAGGTATTCATAATTACACATATATATACGAGTACATGGAAGATATCAAAACAGATGAACTAAGAAGATTTTAGGCACACACGGTGCCATGGACTAGATTCATGACTATATGGGTGGGACTAAGATGGACTAAAGCTTTCAACCACTCTAGGTACCATCAGACTTACTTACTAACCTTCAACCCAGGGAACTAGGTGCGTAATGCAAGGTCATAGCTCTATGACCAACGCCACCGTTCCTACTTTGGGAACTAGACATCAACACACAGACCGGCTAGATGTCTTCCCAGGCATACATAATGCCTCAACACTCCCGATTATTCAAATTGGTAACAAATCTCTCTCGATCAAACAGATTGGTAACATTAAGCATGCAAAACATGCTTCCAAAACTCCGAGAGATTTACCTGTACAAACACAACCCCAGTCAGTGACAAGCTTTCAAATATACAGAAGTAAACACAAACCTTCTGGGTATTTAGATATCTTGATGCTGCCTTGATTGACTTAATTAATCACAGTAGGACTTGGAGGCTTTCCAAACAAATCTTGATAGAAGATTTCTTAACCATACAACTTCCTCAACTTGCAACAACATATTCTACAACCTGATCCTGCTTTCTTTCTTTCAGCAGCACCTTAATATGCATTCTCCAATTTCTTCTTCAAGGTATCCATCATGAGTATAATTTTCCCTCTATCTCAACTTGGGAGATATACTCTTTCCTTTATCCAGGGTCCCTCTTAACTTACAGAGATCAACTACTTTCTATGACATCGGAGAACATTTCATGGCTTCAATCCTTTTTATCAGAGTTATCTTGTTCATCATCATTCATATAACTTCCTTCATCATGCTTATCAATCAAATCAACAAATATCTTCAACATCTTGAAGATTATGTACCTGCACAACTTAAACAAGTACAACCAAATACATATATAGAAGCATGAATTTAACTATATCAGAATCATGGAAGCATTAGACTTTAGACATCAAATACCTAAACTTAGTTAGGTTCATAATCAACAAGAGACACATACTTTTAAACTTCAACTTCCTACTCAGGTTTGGTTATAACCCCTAGATCACATCAATAACTCAATCAAGATATCAGTCTCATTATATCTAGGGCCTCAATATTGCTTTTAGAGATATGACAAACTCCACTATGATATATTGCAAACCCTAGAAGCAATTCAATCTAGTAGAATTCTACGATGCATCTAACAATTTTTAGAATTTATATGTTAGACTTCTACTGGGATTTAATGCAAACCCTAGATTCCGGACTAAGCCTTAGATATCAACAATCAAAACCAATCATATCACAATCTAAGGTTTCAACAATATGACCAACCTTTTGTAAACACTTGACTTTATCATTACATTTTGAAACAATAGCACCATATCCTAGAATATCAAACTTCTACTAGGGCTTAGTTACAAATCCTAGAATTTACACACTATGAGCATCAACAATTAGGTTACCACATATACATATCTAGGATTTCTTAATCATGTACAAGCATATCAATATCCATTAGGTAAACCCAATACACAAATATCAATACATTTAAAGTCAGACATATAACAATCTTGATTAGGTTAGGGTTTTGATCAGAGGGACAAACATACACCTAGGGTTTCATTTCTAGGACCTTACTCTAGATATTATAAGGGTTTTGCTCATAAACTCTAATTTACCAAAGCCTCAAGGTCTAGGAATTCAATACATAGTCATTACCATCCAGGGACTAGGGTTTCCAACTTTCCATAACAATAATAAAATTCCAAACATGATATTTCCATCAAAACCCCAAACATCAAAAGAATAGCATTTTCTAGATTTCATCAGTAACCCTAAATAGACTAGGGTTTTTCACATCGACATACCCTTAGGTTAGGGTTGTACAGAGAACCTTTTAGGGTTCCACAAACATGATGATTTTAATGAGGGTAGATTCAATCTAATGATTAATTGTAATATTCCTAATGGAAATATAAAATGATACACCAAGCAAACATAGCTAAAAACACACAAAAAAATACTCAAGCATCAGAACACCATTTTAAATCCAAAAACTACGCCACTGAGCCATTTTATTATAATATGAAGAGGGCACAATGAGGTGTTGCAAAGAGTGCACCTAGGCTTGCTCAAGGCAAGCTAGCTAAGCCCAAATGAATAACAATAAATCCCTCTGAAATATGCCACTGCTCTATCTCCTGGGTCTACGCTAAACTGCCCAGAAATACACTACTGGGTGTGAAGATTCGCTGCTAGGGCCTCCTCCGTTGCTCAGAAAATTTCAGGAAATTAATCTCGGCCCCTCCACCAATAACCCACAAAAACCCACGAAGGAATTGGCCAAATGTTGACTTCAAAATTTCAGCCCAAATTTCCCCTAGAGGCTAGCTCCTTTGGTGCCTGAATTGGGACCCCTGTTTGACCCCTCAAATCTGCCTAGAAAATTTTGCCAAATAATTTCTGAGGTCCTTGTCAAAAACCCAGAAAAACCCAGAAAGGGTTTGTCCTAGTTTTAACACTGCAAAATTGACCCCAAATGCTTGGCCCTCCTCCACAAGCAAAAGATGTAGCCTGTAGCAGATGTTGCGTGTGCTGCTCCGCCAAAATGTTGGAAATTCCCCCACAACACTTCCCCATATTCCACCTCAAGTTTTAGGCCCAAACTCCCTTCCCTCCTCCACTCCCAAGTGTGTCTCGTCCAAGCACTGCATTGTCCCTGTGCTGCTGCTAGTATTTCCTCCACACAAACTCACACTCCCACTGCTGGAACAATCAGAAAAGGATGGAACTCCCTCCTTGGGCTAGCACTCGAAGTCCATCGAAGAAAGGGTTGAGATTTTCGCTTGGAGACACTCGTGTGCTAAACAACACTTGCAGACTTGGCTTCTGCTCAAGCATGCTATGTCAAAGAGAAGTTTCTGAATAGATGAATGAATGACCAAAATGAGTGCCTCTTGCTCTATTTATAATTCATGGCTACTTCTCTCCTTGTGGTCCCCACTCTCTCTCTCTCTCCTAATTCACACTCCCTTCTATTTCCTCTCTCTTCCAAGTGTGCGAGTTCCCTCCTTGGGTCGAATTTCTCTTTCTTGTGGCCCCCACTTTCCACTAGAGCTGCAGTATTCTCTTTTCCTCCTAAGTCCTGGTGCCGGAATTGCGTCCTCTCCCCAAACTCATCTGTAATGCTGAAAATCAAAATTGGGGATATTACATTAATCACCCAAATAAGAATCTTTGTGATTCAAAGGTCCTAGACATAACACTTGTTAGTGATGTAAAGCAGATTTACTAGGATGAATGAATATACCTTTATCACGAAGAGAACAAATCTTATGGTCTAAGAGATACCTTTATGTTGTTTTCTAGACAAACCTTGTAGGACATCAATTCCAGTAGAACTTCTATCATGATTTGTCTTGTGAGGTCTTCTCCATAGCCCTTGAGCATTTAGCAAGCCTTTCCTAAATAAGAAAAATATGAAAAGAAATGTTAATGGTATCTAGTACAAACTCATCTAGATAAGAGAAGGAAACCAAATATAAAAGAATAATACAAGGAATAAGATACTTATCCTTGAAAAATGGCGAGGGCTCCCTTTCAATCCAATCTCGAGGCATACCTATCACTTTATCAAAACAATTCAAAAATGTTTTTTCAAAGCATGTTAAACCTACAAGTACTATAAATCAAAGCATAAAGGAAAATAATTGAAAACATTGGAGTAGAGGACTTAGTAGTGTAAGTCCTTTATTTCTGATTCTTTGGTCTTGTTCTTCTTTGGAGATCCTTCTTCGACAACATTTGCTTGATCCTTGTTTCTCTTTTTATTCCTAGGATTCTCAGGACAATCCCATCTTGTGACAATTGTAGCATTCAATCTTGGATAGGTCTATCTTCTTTCTTGGCCCTTTGGACTTCTTGAAGGTTCCTTTATTCTTGTGATGTGCAGAATAGGCATTTGAAATTTTATCCTCTTCATTCTCTTTGTTGCTTACTAATGAAATACTGACTTCTTCTTGACTACATGCATTCCATAATTGTTCGAATGTAGGAGTGTCCTTTCAACTCTTGATCATTGACGCAAAGACACTCCAAGATGTTGGTAATCCTAAAAGAGCAGTGATTCCAAACTCTTTTTAAGGTTTGACTCATTTATTGCCTGGAAATCATCTCTGATTCTAGCTATCCTTGCAAAGAAGGAGACCACAGTCTCGTCTTTTGTCATCTTCATTGTCCTTAGTTCATTCTTAAGATTTGCAATTTGACCAAGATTCTTGGTTGTGAACAATTTGGATAAGGCCTCATACATCTCTTGAGCATAATCTCTGTTGGATTTATATGGGATGAGGTTATCCTTTATTCCATCCACCATTAGGGTCATGGCCAATATCTCTGTTTCTCTGAACTTTGCCTTTTCTACATCACTTGATTCATTTGTGGGCTTCTTTACTTTTCCTTTGACTAGATCCAAGACTTTATTCTTCTCAAGGATGAGACCTATCCTCTTTTTCAATGCCTTGCAATTGGAGGCTCCTTCTAGTTTGTTTTCTCCCTTCAATGAATTAGACATGGTTCTTGAAGATAGTAGGCTTGTCTCCTTATATGATCTTGATGACCCTTATTCAACTTCTTAAAACTTCTTATTTTCTTTTCAATAGATCTTCTGGTTGTCTTTTTCCTTCTTCTTCACCTTAGCTCTGAAACCATGTTGGAAAATCAGAAAGGCAGAAATATTTTCTTTATGTTGATAATTACTTGTGATATTCTTATGTTCCTATTAACTTTATTGTGTTATTCTTTTATCTTAGTTCATCAAGCAATTACCAAAACCATAACACGAAGATCAAAGACACCAAATGTAGGCATACAACCAGCGCAAAACCCATATCTAGGGGAAAACCCGGTCAACAATTCTTCCTTCAATAGTTTCACGAGATAATCCAATACTCTTTTACCTAGACACAAATTTCCTCCAATCACCAAGGCAACCCTTCCCTTCTCTTGCAGACGATAACCTTCTAGCAACAACTTCGACCTAGAACTTCGATCTTGCAGTAACAAAACTTTGAACTAATAGCAGTGGCAAATCTTTGACCTAGAAGCAAGAAAACTTCGACCTAGAAGCATAATTTTTTTTTGACCTTGATGCAGCAGAAACTTCAACCTTGATGTAGCAACAGAGACTTCGACCTTCCAGCAGTAGCCCAATAAATTCACACGTGTGAGAGAGAGATGACCTAGAAACTTCAATTTTCTTCTCTGGCAAATCTCTTTCTACTTCTTCTGCAATTTCGTATTTTTCTGCTTCCCTTTCTTGAATATCGAACTTACGTGTGTTGATCTTCAAATGAATCAAAATGCTCTTCATTTATAGCCTCTTCTGTGGGTCGAATTACCCTAATGTAGGCCAACTTGATCAGGTAAGGGCCAACTTGGTGTGGAGGTGACAAGTGACTTTTTTGACTCAATAAAAATTCTTTTTACATGATTCTAAGCCCAAGAAGGGTCTCATAAAATGGACAATGACTTTAATGACTTAATATAAAACCTAGAAGTCCTCAATGGGGAAATTGACCTATAAAACAATGGCCCAAGTGTGAAACCCATGCTTTAAAATGTCATAATAATATTAATAATAAAAAATTCTTTTTCTTTCTTTTGATAAATACATTTGATTATGACTGAAATACAATTATGAAGACCGAACCTAGTTACATTTTTCAACAAAAATCACCCTATTTTTGTAGTAGAATCTTCCATTCTAGTGCTGACATCACAAGCCCTAGGCAATTTTTCTCTAGGCAACTAATCTAGCCCTGGGATTCAACTTTGGGCTTCTTGAAGGCTTGTTGCTCCAAAAATTGATCATATTCATCTAAACAAGCCTTTTCTTGGCCTTGTGTACCTTGGTCAACTTGTTTTCATTGCTTATTCACCAAAACCCTAGGTCACTTGTGCCCTAGATAGGTGTTTGGAGGGTACACTTTGCCTTTTCCTTGCTAGTTTGAGCCTTGTTTTTATGTTGTGTGTCTCTCCTTAACCTATCCTTGTTGCCTCTGAGCCTTAGACTTGAGTATCCATTAGGTGACCTATATAGGGAAGCCTTCCCTGTGGTGAAAATCCACTAAAGAGCAGAGGTGGTGGCTGTGGTAACAGTGGGCCACACCTCGTAGTGTTGTCACTTGGTTCGGCTCTAGTCTTGTGAGCTCCCCTCAAAAGGCCTGCTAGATTTTGAGCAACAATACCCATCGTTAAGTAGGGGATGGTATCATGATTAAGGGCGTCAGTTTAACCATAAGATCCCTCTCGTTTAATGATGACGTGTGATTTACCCACCAATTTGCTTCACTATTGTTCTCCCACCTAATGTGATACATTCGATTTTGTTGAAGGTGCTCACCTCTTGTTTCTTCATACAATTATTGATGATAAGGGGTTGTCTACAGGCAGTGAGCTATAAGCCATATGATTTATGATTGTTTTAGAATCTCTGATCACAATCAACAATCAAGCACCAGTGTCTATAGCTAGTTTTAATCTTTGCGAAAGCATATATGCTTTTGCTTGATTGTTGGACACAATACTAAGACCAATGTAAAGGAAGCTTTTGTTGTTCCACCTGGGCCCAAGATGACCACGTTCTCCCCCACCTGCACCTGCAACCCCCAAAAAAATGGTTTCAAGTCATAACATTTGGATTGGTGGTCTGGTCTGTCTGGCAGCGGTTGAAGCTGAAATATATGAGAAAAGGCATTCCAGATATAGAGCATGAGACTTGAGATGGTCTCCAGTCATCATCAGTGTTTGGTTGTGACTCGAGAGAAACAATGCTTAGATGTTATGTGCTGTAAACGAATAAATGATACTCTGGAGTCTGAGCATCTTGTCATGATTGCTGTATACTTTCTGTGAGTGTGCTTAAGTAATGAATGCTGAATGAGACTTAAGAGAAGACATTGGGAACCTTTAATCTGTATAGGAAAACATTTTGAATCTGAGTGGATTAATGTTTAAAAGTATACAATTTGTAGATTAACTAGTTTTATGATGGATAGATTTACTAAGAATTTTTTTTATTACATTGTCAGATTGGACTGGACAAAGGCTGTCCCCAGGGAAAGGCAGTTGATTTTGTAACACAGGTTTTCCTATGATGCCCAAGCTTAATGAGAGTGTAATTCTCTCTTTTCATTTCAAAGTTTCTGAATAGTATTTGCATTTGGAAAGTTGAAATATTTCTAGTTAGTGCAATGACTGTCATCTTTGGAAGCTCTCATATTCCAGATTTTTTAATATATAAGGTTGTAATATTCCCCAAGTTGTGAAAGCAAGGTTTAGTCATCTTCCGTGTTTGTAACATTCTGTCAATACGAATTTATATTTGTCAAAATCCTTTGTTGTATCTAAGTGGAACAAGACTGAAATTTCAGTAATGTCTGTGTGAACTGTCAGGTGTTGTACTTGAATATTTCAAGCATCACTTGCTTGCCACATTCTCATTTATTGATTGTGCAGTAGTGATTATATGTTTCAGACACAAGTTTTCAAACAGCAGCTGGAACTCGCTAGACAGTTGCAGAGGCCTGCTTCTGTTCACTGCGTATCTGCCTTTGGTGATCTTCAAGAAATTTTGCAGTATGTTCCTTGCTCATTTTATGTAAGACTTATCATTTATGATTGTGTTGATGTATTGTATTTAAAGAAATCTATGCTGGCAGCATAAATCGAAACAGAAAACATTTTTTCACATGATCGACTGTCTTTCCTTTGGGAATGAAACAAAGGAAATGAAAGGCAAAAGACAGGAAGGTATTGTAAACATGCGTCAATGCTATTTTTAATTATCAGATTTGAGATGATCCATAATAAATATAACTTGAAAATCAGTTCTGTTGAGGATTACCTCCCAGATGACACTTTCAATAGATACATTTTGAGCTTAAATCCCATTGAGAGTTGCCTCCTAGGTGCTGTTAGAGACGAGTTACAAGTTTTCCTTCCCTTTGAAAGCACACTGGCAGAGGAAATTATTACAGATGGTATGATAGCACAGCTAGTAAAAACATTGAATTTTTGATTAGAAAGCATTACCCAGATATGAAAACATTTAATACCAAATCAGAGTGCCATTCAAGGGGAAGGAAAAATCTTACATTCTATATGTTAAGAAGAGAAAACTCCATCATCCATCAAGTACCCAAAAGGCAAAGAGTTCATGACTTTAACCTTTCTCAAACTTCGTAGAAAAGGGAGTAGAGCAACTCCCCAGGAACGGCTAAAACCAATAGAGCACACTATCGTCAATTATGTGACACCCCTACAGATGACAATTTATAGTGACCCTACACCTTAAAGTTTTAGCAAAGGAATGGAGGTGTGTGTTGATCACTAGGATGACACTTGATGACTATATGAAAGACTCCATGCCCAAGGATGATCTAGAGGACACTTGTACCATCAAATATGATCAGTCAACAAAGTTTTTTAACTCTACTTCTATCTTCTCATCATCTTTATTGTACCCAAATTCTACACCCTGTAGGGAATTGTAATAAGTGATACTAGTAATGATGAGTTTTGAGTCTGTAATAGGCCTTGGATGTTGGGACTCGATCAACAAATGAGTACACCTTGGAGTGTTTTTTTATCTGGTTAATTATCCATTTTTTCAGAGGCAGATAATTTTCTAGGATTTTTCACTCACTTTTTACCCCAAATCCGGGATGACGGTTTGAATGTTGAGCCCCTAACACATCTTAGTGTCTAGGGTCGATGTATATTACCATGCTAGATCACACAAAAAATTTCGTGGAATTTGGTCAGGTCTAAGTAGTCATTTTTTAATTTTTTAGATTTCCCGCAAGTCAAAAATTGCAAATAAAATTGTATTTAAATTGTAATAAGTGTAGTCTAGAGAAGTTGTATGGGGTATGAGTAATACAAATTACACCTCCCACCCTCAAATTTCTACTATGACACACTTTGAGGGGTTAATAATGTGTTTTGGACCCTCAAAACTCACATTCCTAAGTTTAGTGGAAATTGTGGTTTTTAATTAGGTTAGAATTAATAAAATAGAGAGAAATAAATTATTCCATGTGACAGCATGACATGGAAATGACTTGGAAATTATCCTAAGTCAAAGAGTTGAGTCAACAGACATGTGGAAGATGATTGAGCACACTGCATCATAAATATACCATTATTTCATTAAATCGAATTTCCCAGAGATGAAGCAGCAGTTACACATGTGGAAAATCAAATTTATTAGAAGAACTCATGTACTGAAGGAATATTCTACGAAATATTTAGATTGAGGATTTTGTGGGGCCTTATCTCATTATTAGCTCGAGTTGCTTCTACAGTTAGCACTTCACATGGAGGATTACGAGTTTCACGTGAGGAAATCACACAGTTCCTAGGGATTTGTGTAGAGCATCTTTGGGATCATCATCTAAAGTGGCGACACCTGGTTTGAGTTTGATTTGGTTTGAATGGAGTTATCTCATTGCTTTGGTTCACTCATGGATATGTTTATTATGCCATATATGAAATTCGATTGCCCTTGAGGTGCACATACGGAATCAGATTTTGCTCTGATGTCTCTATCTTCTCCACATCGAACTTGACTTATCTTTCCTTGGGATTTGCTCCAAGTTCAGTTCTCACATGCATTCTTCCTTGGGATTTGCTCCCAACTCTCTATATAATGAGGCTATATGCTCTCATATTGTATCATGTAATACGAGCTATTGTGCTTGAGGAGACTCTACGGGATTGTATTCACTACTTGCAATATAATACACCAACCTTTGGGGTAAAGTGTAATGGTGTTCTTCTCCTTGCATATGTGGTAAATTCTTGACTTCTTGTTATGCGTCTATTTATTTCCTCATGTCATTGTTTCTTTCATACTTGTTTCAAGCTATGTTAGTATGCAACTATCTCATATTAGCATAAGAATTAATTATTTGCTTTAGGAAAAAAAATCTTCTAGTGGATAGTAGATGTATTTCTAGGAATTCTTTCCACTGCACTTATTTAATTTCATGTTGATTTAATGATTTGTGGTGAAGTTCTGTAGATGAGTCATTATTTGGTCAAGCTTCTTTTCAAGCGTGAGGGGAAATTCTTAGAGGAATCAACCCATTCTTGAAAAATATTCAAGGAGAATCCTTATTTTTTGAACTCCAAAGTCTCATCTATATCTTATTTGTGTCCTGCAAGGATTCTTTCAAGTTTCTTAAAGCTTTTATTTCTTGCATCAAAATATCAAACATGGATTTTTTTTTTGGTTACATATTGTACTTCATTTATCAATATCTCGCTATTTCAAAAAGCTAAGTCATGGCTAGTCAAGGAAGAGAGCTTGCTCATACTCTTTGGCTTAACCTCTTGTAGATTATTTTTGTAACATACTTTGTAGTTATCTTGAGCTAATATTTGTTGTTGAAGATTGTTTCTAATCTGTTCTCTTGCAGCTACTTGCGGGACTCATCATTGAAAAATTACTTACAAGTGTGCATACAGGACCTGTTGAAGGAAATGTAACTAGGTTTGGTCTTCATAAATGTAATTTTGATATTTGTATTTAATCAAGAAAAGAAATATTATTTTTATAATAAATGTCAATGAGTTTCTTGCTCATTGAAATAGGTCTAGCACTAGTTTAAGTGTTACAGGTGAGTCAAATAGTCAAAAAGGAAATGTTGAAGGCATGTTACACCATGTATGAATTTGTAAAGAAACCTCCAAGCAAAGTCAAGTCTCCTCCTATGCAAAGGCACCATCAAGAAGCCTCTTTAAGCATGCTACACCACCATAGAAGCCATCCAAAGACTACTCTTCAAGTCAGCCTACAAGTAGTCAATAAAGTCGGCTTACAAGTTGGCTTAAGAGGAGGAACAATCCTCTATTTATAGAGGCTATCCACTCCAATTCAACGTACTCACTTCCTTCTGAAATCAGCGCAGAAAAGAGGCCAACAAAAGGATGAAAAGAAGTCTTCTAGGGTAGCGAAGGAAGGGAGAAAGAAGCCGAAGATTAAGGATCGTTTCTAAGGTAAATTGTTAAATTTAGGTATGTTCCATGCTAGAGAAATTTATTTCAATTTTCACAGTTAGCTCAATACCTTTTCCAGATTAGCAATCACATCAACATTAAAGCAAACTGCAGATAGAACATAAATATAAATTGCAGAAGACAAGCCAAGACAAGAGGACACAAGATGTGGCGTTAGCCAGGGACAAACCCAATGTTGGGAAACCCTTCGTCAATTCTTCTTATATGATCTTCAATAGTTCAGCAGAGGGAGAGAGATAGAGATAGTACATTTACAACAGAAGTCAACACTTTGACTTATCTAGATAAGAGCATAGATCATCTCCGAGGATGATGATACATGAGATTAGTTGAAAACATGCTGCTTCAACTGATTCTCCAAGGTGACTCCTTCACCTATCATAGTGTTGCATCTCGTCATCATGTTGCATCTCACGGTGCTGCACCATGCTGCACCCATCATCACAATGCTGGACCTCATGCTGCTGCTATCCCAGTGTTTAGCGCTGCTGTACATAGTGCCACTGCTGCACCATGCTTACTACTGTCCCAATGCACTTGCTGCTGTCCATGCTTTACCATGCTGCTGCTGTCCATGATTCTTCATGCTTGCAGCTGTCCCATGTGTCACCAAGCTTGCAACTGTCCCACTTGTAGCTGTCCTAATGTCATTGCAGCCGTCCCATGTTTAAGCTTGCTGTATTTAATTGCTGCATGAAGACATGTAGCATCCAACCATGTAGCTGCATCATACATAGTGCTATACTACGCATCATACCATGCTGCACCCTTTTTACAGTATGCTACATTGCTACCCATCACTGTATGTTGATAGCACTATGTTGTACTATGTATACATCGGTCATATACTATGCTGTCTATGTCACAACATTCATCACATTAGGCTGCACTCCTTTGGGGTATACAACACTCCATGTTGATCCAACATGTGGCTCCCACAGGCTGTTCCAAGTTTGATCCAAATTTGGTCAATATCCTTGACCTAATGCGCCTCTAACACTGCTTCAAATCTGCTTGACACTTTGCTGTTCCTGATTGTTTTGTTTAGGGCACTTGGGCATACTGCTGCAGCCTTAAGTTCTTCTCAACAGTCCTTGAACAACCCTTCAAAAACTACATACTAGGCAAGGGGAGATGCTCCTCCTCCACGCTGAAGGTAAGGGCTCAAGACAACCCTCTGCCCACACTAGGTTTGCTGTGGTGGTATGGCATGTGACCTACCACACAACACTACTGCTGCTCACGACACCCTCCAACAATGATACAAACCATCCGTTAGCCTTTAAATAAGCTAGCGTTTAGCGCCGAAGGCCTAGGCCTAGCAGAACAAGCATCACAACTTCCTACAACAGACTTCGAACTTTGTTCAACCCATGAAATAGTCCAACCCATGATGCCCTAGCCTCCCATGCTGTGGCCTCAAAACAAAGATCTCCCTTTAGACCTACGGCTAGGGCTAGGGCTTGAACGCATAGCAGTTTAGGGCATATAGTAAACCCTTATAGGATAGCGAGGTAGCCTACTTCAATCTCCTTCATGACAGCGGTGAGGGTCTCTCTTTGACTGCGTAGAGCCTTTTTTGATTAACTGCGTTATGGCTTCTTCATTAGGGCAGCGTAGATCCTTTCTCCATTAGGTCAACGTTATCCCTTAGGATCTTTTCTCCTACTAAACCCCAAAGACAATTAGAGAGGAAGTGATCCAAAGAGTGTGTAGAAATGACTTGAAGGCCACCTCTATTTATACTAAAATATTGAGCACAAGTGGGGTTTATTTGGTTGTTGGCCGACCTTGACGAATTGTCCCATAACACTAATAAATTCATATCTCCATGAATACTTATTGGAATCGGATGATCTTTAGATCAATCCTACACGTGTCGATGAGAGGGATCCAAGAAAAATATTTGCTGCCATTAATAAGATGACCCACATGGAGTTTGGCCCTAGTTGCCAATTTTAACATGAACTCAGAGCCACATGTGTGAAAGGGGAAGGGTCTGCCTATGGCCATAATAACAGAAACTTATAGTTCACCATATCTCATTGTCTTGGGTGCAAACTAGGCCTACAAGGCCTCTCTCTCAAGCATGGAAGAAGGGTATGCAAGCAAAGGGCAAAAGACAGGTCTAACATGGTTTAGTGAAGAGAATCCTCCACACGTGCGAAGAATTAGGGCTGCATTGTTGCTGCCCTAAGTCTGCAATAATTGTCAAGAGAAAAAGGTTCGGTTGGAAGGCTAGAAGGTCATCATCCTAAGGTAGAAAGACCCCATCTCAAGCGAAGGAAGAAGAGGTCAAGAATCATCCTAGAACACACAATCTAAGGTCTCTACAGTTGCCAGAAGAATTGCCAAAAAGAGGAAGACAAAGTGCTGCAAGGAAGAGGACGAAGTGCTGCAAGAGGAAGTGATCTTGAAAGGACTTGACTTGTGCTTGGAGAATCTTCTAGTCAAGGGTGTAGGGTTTGGCATTGATCAATAGAAGCTTCAATAAGAGAAATTCACTGAAGGGTTTTCCTCTCAAGAGAAGAGAGGTTTTGGCCTTGGCAGAGAGCCAACATCTTGTGTTCTTGTTTTTATGTTTTGGTAGCAGTTTGATGAAGTAAATGCACTAAGCTAATAAGGAAACGTAAAAATACTCCACAAATTATTATCAAAGTAACGAAGAATCACACTACACTACTTTGCCCTAGATTCTTCAACAGAACCTTGGGGCTCAGATTTAATGATTACTTCCACCTTTAGGCTGAATTCATCTTGGATAAAGCCGTGTTCTTCTTAAGGGAGGCTGAGTTCATTTTGGTCATCTATTTCTCTCTCCTGGCCGTGGTCATAGAGGAGGCTTATCTTCTCTTTTTCTTCAAAAAGAAAATATGCATTTTGTTGAGCCTTTGTGGGCCTCAATTTGCATAAATTTTCAGCGAGGAAAGGTCTATGGTTTGATGCCAATTTATGAAAACTTTCCTTTGGATGTTTGAGAGGACTTCATTGTCTTTTTCTTCTTGTAACAAGTAATAAAATTTCTGATTTTGGGAGCATGGGTTTTACCCATTGGTATCCCTATCTCTCTACCTTTTGGAGAGGCTTGGTGGTTTGACTTTGTTGGTTTATTTCATTTTGCATGCATATCACCTAGTTGAGAAATTAACACAACACGCATCACACTCATTTTCTATGCACTTTAATTTAATTTACTACATGTTTTAAATCCATAACAAGTTAAGATTTTTTTGCATACAAACACTTTTTACTTGATTTTATTTGGCTTGAACATAGTTCCAAGTTTATTTATGCTTCACCGTTAAACACATTTTACATGCATCAAGTATTTGGACAAATTTTTTCCATAAGGTAACATTTTATTTCATGTCAAGCAAGTACATTTCAAGTAGAAGTTAATTCTCATTGTTTGGTTAATTTATTTACATGCCCCAAACACCACTAAAACTTACCTCCAACTTAAGTTGGCTGAATAAACTTTTCAGAGACCCTCTACCTCTACTGACTCCTTATTGTGAGATCCAAATATTTGGGCGAGGATGAGGTTTGAGGACTAGAATTCAATTGTAATTTGTCCTTAGCACTAATTAATAAAATAAACCAAGAACAACATTCCATCACATTTTCTTTGTTTGCAAAGTTCTTAAATTTCTTGATATCTTGATGGTTTAAAGTCTATTCAAATCTTATTTCAAGAGACACTTTGGATGCAAACATTATAATCTCTTTTAATTTTGCAACGAGTTTAATTTTCTTGTATTTGGAGCTTATCTTTTGGTTTCACTGGATATTGTCATAAATGGTTGATTTCACTTTCAATTAATATTATTTTAGGGTTGCAAACTTAATTGCATGTTGTCATCTTGGTCTAACATTTGAGTTCTTTTTATCATCTCATTCTCACAAGTAGATTTCTAATTGTATCTTTTTGAGCAAGATAGCTTCCATGCTTTGATTTGTAGACTTATTCATCTTAAAAACATTTATAACATCTTGTGCTAAGCATTTGTTGTTTCACTTTTCAAGGTTACTTTGGCTTTCCATTTTAAAGCATTTCACTTCATTGTAAGAAAATACAATTTAATTTCTTAAAGAGCAATACTTTGAAGGCACTGGTTGTTTATGTATTTCATGCTTATCTTATGTATTGATGGTTATTGCTCATATCAGTTTTTTCTTATAAGTCTGTTGATGGTGCTGGACCTGCCAACATGTCAGGGGATCTCCCCAGTAAGAAGTCCCAACTAGACCTTAGACCGTTTGGTGTAGGAGTCCCAGCAGTGGGTTGTATAGTATTGCTTGGACTGCGGTTGCACACATAGTCAAGTAAAATGTCCTTGTTGGTAGCAAGGGTATGACCAGCGCAACAAGCCAAGGAAGGTGCGTGAAGGGTTCTAACACACGAAAAGGGGAATGAGTGCACCCCTTAGACACCTGTGGAAACATGTAACTTGGAAGGGAACACACGAGCAAAGATACATCACCAGCTGGAAAACTAGGAAACCAACGATCCAAAGTGATTGTTAAACCAACATCACATCTCAGTATCATACATACATATATAGAAAGAGTCCATATATACATGCGTAAGAAAACAACTACATATATCATTAGAGTAACCGAAACAATTGAAATACAATAACAACATATGCATGAAATGTGTTGGCTCTACTATGTTAAGAGTGAAAGATCCAATCATACAATACAACCATGACCAACCACTAGTTCCAATAGCGAAACGTTACAGTCAATGCCACTTGCTCCTCCAAAGAGATGTACTAGCTCTGCACTGTGGAGAAGCCAAGGCTCGTTACAATACACTCCAAGATTTCTCTAAGATACTCCTATAGGAAGCTTGGCTCCCAAAAGCCTGTACAATGAGTTATGAGGTTCTATAAATAGCAAAGGGTGGGGTGACCCTTGACATTCCCCTTTGTGACTTTTCACCTACCCTCATGACTCTTCAACTACTACATGACTGTTACATTCGACCATCGACACTTGGTCTTTCACTTTTACAAGATGTTACATTACAATCTGCACACGTACCCATGTAAGACAAAATAGGCTTGAGCAAGCCATGCAAGCTATCACTAAGACTCAGACTGCTATGGGAAGACCAACTCTTTGACATCCTCGTGATGATCGTCAGTGGCAAACTAATGCCAAGCTTGGTAGTCCGTGATGGTGTCCGCGTGCTCAATGGTGACATCGTGCTGAAAGCGAACCCCTGCTTCCGTTGCATCCAGGTACATTGATTTGTCTCCTCTGTCCAACTCGTCTGATAACATGTGCATCATAGTCTTGAGTGCAGCTGGACCAACAACATACTAATGCATAGTATCTGCTCTAATCTCCAAGTGTGTGCTGGTGGCTATGTGCACCAACTTGTCGAAGTACATGTCCAGCTCTAATCGGACTTGGTTCTTTGTCTTCGCCTCGGTGAGTGTGCCAACTGATGGGATTGCATGTGCGTGCACAATCACATCCATGCTCCTGAACACCCGCGCATGTGATTGACAACACTGCTCATCCTGTTTGCTCTGTGCCAGCGGCTGGGAGTCTATATCTTGTATGAGTGTAGTTTCATCAGTCTGCAGATCTTGCGCCTCTTATTGTACCTGTTCCTGCTGCGCTTCCTTCTCTCGTTTGTGCAGCTCCTATTCTTCTTTGAGTTGCCTCTTCAGCTCCTGCAACTCCTTTGTTTCTCTCTCCGCCTTATGCGATCCTCTTGTCGCGCTGTTACCTCATAGCCTCAATCTCCAAAGCTGCTTTCATCACGAATGGATATGCTTTGAACTTGTAGCTTTGCTCTGCCTCTGCGCTGTCAACAACCTTCCTCTTGCATTTTTCGTGCGCAGGCCTACTACCCTCTGCCACTGATGATGGTGCTGCTTGCTGCGATGTTGCTGCCATTTCATGTTGATAACCTTGTCTATGAACGGCTTGGTGCCTTCATATATAGGCAAGCTCATAGACACTTTCTCAATTGTATCTCCAACTGCGCTCTCAACGGTGTCCTTTGCCTCTGCTCCCTTGGAGGCCATTCTACCTGTACTGTTGAGAGGCAGACGAACACCTGTGATATTTGGAGACATATCAACACTCATGGCGAGTAATCTGTTAGTTGAAAACCAAAACAAATTGGAGAGTTGCCATGCAACATACCTATGTGATTGACTGTGAAGATTGTGCAATTTTCACCGAGACGCTGGGAGACTGACTACCAAAACTACGCAAGGCACAGTCCAGGCTGTTAGGAGGCTGACTCACTACTGGAACTGCACAATGCACAATCCAACTTGGCTTACTGAGGACTGAAACTATTTAATGCACAGTTTCAGTCAGCAAGGGCATGCAAACCCGGTAAACTGCATTGCGCAGTTTCTGGGGCCAGCTGGGCACTGCCTCCTAGAATTTGCAATGCAAGCCTGGAGGTCAGTGCTGGCCAGGTTTGCGCAGTTTCTGGAGGGAAGGCAGAGCCTTCACTTCCAGAAATGCACATTGTTGTTTAGGCAAGGCAAGGTCCGGGCCAAGGCAGCTCAGACCCGCCAACCGGCGTCTGGAAACATGAAAAGGTTTGGATGCATGGCAAGACTGAGTGTAAGCAAGAGCGAATGATCATGCATGCAAACAATGAATGCAAGATTCAGAAAGCACGAACGAATGCATGTGTGTGAAGCGAGTCGCCACAACGGTGGCTGTTAGTGCAAAACAGTGTCATGCATGTGACAACAGTGAGATGCAAAACAAAAACTGAAACTATGCTTCTACAAGCTAACATACATTAAAATGAAAGCAGACGTTCAACAAAACCAAGCAAACAACATTCATACAAAGCGAAATACAAAAAGCAACAGAAACACAACTCAAGACATGAAAAGCAGACTTACCCTGAAATAGTTGAGTTGAATGTGTCGAAGACTCCTAGATGCGATGTGGGATGTCAGAGCTGCAAGATCGATGTGAGGGATGAGCTCTGTAGCGTCCGACAAATGAGTTTTGATAAGATCAAGGTTATGATGCAATGCCACAAATATAGGAAAAAAGCGACACTTGGCGGGATGTTTCTAAAACAATCTTTGCATGTAACGTCCAATTGCTAAAAATAGATCCCTAAAATCTAGGGATGCTTTGCCTTTTTCTTTTTCGGGAACAACAGGTCATGCATGCAGATCAGACTTGCTCAGTCTTCGAGGGAACTGGTCAACCTGACAACACATGCAACAACCTGCAAGCCTGGGGATGAAATTTGCGCAGTTTTTGGGTTGAGCAAGGCTGGTTGTCCCTCAACCATTGCGCAATTTCTGGGGTAAGCAGGTGACTACCTCCCAGAATTGCGCAATTTCTGAGCTAAAGACCAGTGTTGGGTTGGATTGCGCAATTTGCTGAGGGAGGGTTGCCTAGCTGGATTGTGCAATTCTGGAGTCCAGTAGGCAGCCCAGCAGGATTGCGCAATTTCTGAAGGGAAGGCTGGTTCTCCTCCAGAATTGCACAATTTTCAGAGGGAACATCTTAGCCAGAAAATTGACTAAGTTCGGAATGACAACCTGCGGTTGGGAGACAAACAAGTTGACATGCATAGGCTGTTGAGCCATTGAAACTCAACTGAAGCCTATGTACTTGACAGTGCAAGACATGCTGCTAAGGATGGTTGGTAGGGAGGCTCCAAAATGAAGCCAAGGAAAAATTTTGGAGGGTGGTTGTAGCCGCTACAACACTTGGTGACACACTGGTAGAACTCCCGCTCTCTGAATGGACCTTGTTTCGTGAAAAACAAGTCTCCTCCGGAAGTATTGTTCAGTTCTCTGATCAGCTTGATTTCCACACTAGCTTGATTGAAAGATGGAGCATCTGCCATGCTCTTGTTTAGTCAACACACATTCCAAGCCAAGTCAACTCAGTTGTTTCGATTGGGATGAGGGGTATATTGGTGCACAAGCAATATGATAGTCAGAGTTTTAAGTTTCATCTCTGGTGTTGCTTCGCTGTTAGTAGGCCTGGACAGTACCTTGACGGAGTCACGCAGGAACACAAGCATCACTCTGCAGCCAGTGAGCTTGGTCAGTACCCCGACAGAGTTACTTGCATCACCTCTCTGTGCAGGAAGCCTTTCTCTTCTTTCGCCTTATTCATTTTTCATTTTTTTCAAAATTTTTCATATTTTCATTTTCCATTTTCATTTTCATAACTGTGAATAACACTTATTCATTTCAGAGGCAAAAGAGGGATCCCGACTTATTGAGAGTAGAAGAGGTTGTTCCTTAAGAGAAGTATTTTGTGTCTATCTCTGACGTGCTTGTTAAGGTTTCCCCCCACCTTACTCTACTTGACTGAGTTGACAGGGGTTAACCCAAAACAACCGACTAGAGTAGGTGATACTAGTTAGCACGCAAACATTGTGTTTTCATCAAGCTTTACTTCGAACATAACGTATTTTCCATTGGTGTATCATGGACTGAAGACGACAAGTTCATCATACAAAGACAGGATGATAGATAACCAAGTATTGATCATTGCACAAGTTCTCTTATGCTTTACCCCGCTTGTTTCAAGAGTTGCATGCGGTTTCATGCGAAACTAACTTACGAATGTAAACAAGCAAACAAACAACAAAACAAAGCAAAAGTTGAAGTAAATGCACAAGCAGAGCGAATAAGCAAAGCAAGCAAGCAAGCAAGCAAGAAAACAAACACACAAAGTAAGAAGCAAACATGCATGCAAGCAAACAAGACAAGAAGCAAACACTACTCCGACTCCTAAGCTAACGATGCATGGGTCTACTCACGTGAAGTGATACTTCCAATGCAACCACCGACGCATTGGTTGATGCATGTTGGTGAAGGCGTGGTTCACAAATAGCGCAGTCACGTAAACCAACAAACATGAAAGATATAATGATGAAGACAAACACACTCCGGGGTTAAGTGTGTCCACAAAAAAGAAATGAGTGAAAGCGCATAATATGCACTCTGTGGACTTGCTATGGTGTTGTGCTACATTGCGCCTAGATGTTAAGCATACGCATTCTCTTGACTGTGACATGCAAGCAATCATGAGAAAGGTAGACCACTTACGTCGCGCAAGTGTGCTTGCTGTGTAAGATTCCTCCAATGCAAGAGCGATGGGATCATGTAATTCGAGTGGAGGAAGCGAAATATGGGTGTTTGGTTGATCTTCAATGCAAAGCAGAGAGTGATGAGGAGTCTTGTGTGTTTAATCAATTTCCTGGTTGGAAGTGAAACCAACCTCAGGACAACGAGGGCTTGATATAACCATCAACTTGGGCTGAAGTGCCTCAACATCTTGTGGGGTTTGGACTTCGTCGACAAGTAGATCATTGGGGACCAATGGCTTATACATATAAACAACGAATGAATCAACATTGTGATCGAATGAAGAAGTACAGAGACCACGACTGCCACGATCAGAAAATTCGGGATGTTCGTTGGCATCCTAATGATTTGATGAATCGCGCAGAGGGGTAGATGAGAAGTAAGGATGCTCATCCTTTGTGGTTTCAGAAATGATAGATAACAAATTGGACGGATTTTCAGTGGAAGATGTGTCCTCTCCGCAATGTGTCCTGTGAATGATCGAAAGTAGAAACATCCAGAAATGAGTTTTCACAAGGGAAATCAACAGTGGCGGAATCACAAGGAATGTCAAGATAAAGTCCTGTGAATGATCGAAAGTAGAAACATCCAGAAATGAGTTTTCACAAGGGAAATCAACAGTGGTGGAATCACAAGGAATGTCAGGATAAAGCGGATGAGGCACAGTTGGAAGGGAGTCATCCTTCACCGTGGGTTCTTCTTTAGATTCCTACACACACTCATCATGAATGATAGTGCAGGTTGGCTACATAACACCAACTCCGTCAACAATTTGATCCTCGTTCACAACAAGTGTGGAGTTTGGAATGGAAGAACACAAGACAGTACAATCCAGAGGATCAATAGAATGCAGGGACGGAGGTTGAGGTAACAAGTCCATATGACAACCAGCAGGCTTGCAAGCCAAATCTGTGCAAATGTGAGGAGCAGGTGGGGTAGGAGGATGTGACAGTTCAACAAATGTGTGTGCATGTTCTCCCATATCACTCTGTGGTGGTGGAGCTATTTGATGAGGTGAAGGAGGACAGTCACTTGTGACAACAACTGTGCCTGCCTATGATTGCGCAACTCCATCACCGAAGTATGCTAAGCGGGATTTGAGTGATTTCAAGAATTGTGGATTTTCAGATATGTAAAGAAGATACTCAAATCTTCCATCGAGAAATTCCCAATCAATTTCATCTTCAGGAAATCGATATGCAAGATTACAAAAACGTGTGTGAAACTATTCAACGGATTCATTGGGTGCTTTTCGTAATTTCAGAATTTCTTTGTTGAGTGTTTTACGGTCAAAGTGATTGAAAGCACGGTCTATCTTTGCGACCATATGAGAAAGAGAATGAATAAATTTCCCGGGCAACATGGCACACCAATGCATTGGGTGCCCTCGAAGCGTGTAGATGAACAACGCGCAGGTTATGTAATCTTCAAAGATTTCATCTCTTTCACATGAGCCTACAACGTTGACCGTGTGTCTAACCAACGCTACGTAGCCTCCACCATCGTATGTTTTATGTGACAAGTTATCCTAGAGCTCTTCCGAGATTTCAAAGTTGTTTCTAGAAGACATACACTCCGGAAGCGAAACTCTGTAGTTAGTCATGATAGGTATTCAGAGATTCAAAATAGATGCGAGGACTCAGCTTGTCATCTAGCCCTCCTTCTAGCACCAAAATGTTTATGGTGCTGGACCTGCCAACATGTCATGGATCTCCCCGGTAAGAAGTCCCAACTAAAACTCAGACCATTTGGTGTAGGAGTCCCAACAGTGGGTCGTACAGTATCGCCTTGACCGCGATTGCGTGCAGAGGCACGCAAGATGTCCTTGTTGGTAGCAAGGGTGTGACCGGCACAACAAGCCAAGGAAGGTGCATGAAGGGTTCTAACACACGAAAAGGGGAATGAGTGCACCCCTTAGAAACTTGTGGAAACACGCAGCTTAGAAGGGAACACATGAGCAAAGATACATCACCAGCTGGAAAGCAAGGAAACCAACGATCCAAAGTGATGGTTAAACCAACAACACATCTTAGTAAGATTCATACATACATATATAGAAAGAGTCCATACATACATGCATAAGCAAACAACTACATATATCATTAGAGTAACCAAAACAACTGAAATACAATAACAACATATACATGAAATGTGTTGGCTCTGTTATATTAAGAGTGAAAGATCCAATCATACAATACAAGCATGACCAACCACTAGTTCCAAGAGTGGAACATTACAGTCAATGCCGCCTGCTCCTCCAAAGAGATGTACTAGCTCTGCACCGTGGAGAAGCCAAGGCTCGTTATAATACACTCTAAGACTTCTCTAAGATACTCCTATAGGAAGCTTGGCTCCCAAAACCCTGTACAATGAGTTATGAGGTTCTATAAATAGCAAAGGGTGGGGTGACCCTTGACAGTCCCCTTTGTGACTCTTCACCTACCCTCATGACTCTTCAACTACTACATGACTGTTACATTCGACCATCGACACTTGGTCTTTCACTTTTGCAAGATGTTACATTACAATCTGCACATGTACCCATGTGAGACAAAATAGGGTTGAGCAAGCCATGCAAGCTATCACTAAGACTTGGAATGCTGTGGGAAGACCAACTCTTCGACATCCTCGCATGATTGTTGGCGGCGAATTGATGCGAAGCTTGGTACTTGGTAGTTCGTGATGGTGTTTGTGTGCTCAATGGTGACATCTTGCTAAAAGCGAACCTTTGCTTCCGTTACATCCGGGTACATTGATTTGGCTCCTTTGTCCAACTCGTCTGATAACATGTGCATCATAGTCTTGAGTGCAGCTGGACCAACAACATACTGATGCATAGTGTTTGCGCTGATCTCCAAGTGTGTGCTAGTGGCTATGCCCACCAAGTACATGTCCAGCAACAGTCAGACTTGGTTCTTTGTCTTCACCTCGGTGAGTGTGCCAATGGATAGGATCGCATGTGTGCGCACAATGACATCCATGCTCCTGAACACCCACGCATTTGATCGACATCACTGCTCACCCTGTCTGCTTTGTGCCAGCTGCTGGGATGGGTCTATATCTTGTATGGGCGCAGTTTCATCAGTCTGTGGATGTTGCGCTTCCTGACGTACCTGTTCCTACTACGCTTCCTTCTCTTGTCTGTGCAGCTCTTGTTCTCCTCTGAGTTGTTGCTTCAGCTCTTGCAACTCCTTTTCTGTTTCTCTCTTCGCCTTGCGCAATCCTCTTGTTGCGCTGTTGCCTCATAGCCTCAATCTCCAAAGTTTCTTTCATCATGAATGGATATGCTTTGAACTTGCAGGTTTGCTCTACCTCTGCGTTGTTAACAACCTTCCTCTTGCATTTGTTGCACTGAGAGGGCCACCACCACCACCACCTTAGGGAGGAACATCTTTCGCACCAGCCGAGGGAGTCCTAGCTTCTTTGTGTGGGAGTCCCAAATTTTTGACTATGAGGATCAGAGGTACGGTGCAGGGACAACGTGTCTCAGTTTTGGTAGACAATGGGGCCACTCACAATTTTATTGTTGCTCAGATGGTCCTGAGGAGGGGCATCACCATTGCAGATTTTGAGAGGGTTTTAGTCCTAATACTAGGAGACAGGAGTATGCAGTGCACTCGATATGTTTCTGCTCTAACAGTGACTATGGGGAACTATTAGATGACAGATCACTTTTTCGTGGTGGATGTACCAGACACCAATGTGGTGCTGGGTGTCCAATGGTTGTATTCCCTTGGTCGGGTTACCATCGATTGGAAACAACTGGTGATGGAGTTTGCTGGATCGGATGGCAGGCCAGTGGTTCTTAGGGGCATGCATTCTTAGCCCCCTCAGGTAGTTTCGGCCCACCAGATGGAGTCCGATTTGAGGCATGGAGACATAGCATGGGCAATAGAGCTGAGGATTTCAGAGGCTCGGGTAAAGACTATACCACCACATCCAGGCATAGAGGCAGTATTGGATAGATATGCGGTAGTAATTGGAGATATACGCTGGGACAACCACCTGACAGGGGATTCGAGCACACTATAGAGTTGGAGCCTGGTGTGCAGGCAGTCATCACTACACCCTATAGGCATCCCAAGGCCTATAAGGACGAGATCGAGAGAGCCATCAAGGCGTTATTGGCATTGGGTCACATCAGATCGAGTTCCAGTCTGTTTGCTTCTTCGGTTGTGCTGGTGAAGAAGAAGGATGGGACTCTCCACATGTGTATTGACTAAAGGCTGTCAACAAAAAGACGCTAAAGAACAAGTATCCCATTCTGCGCATTGATGAGTTGATGGACGAGCTTTGAGGAGCCAAGTACTTCTCTAAGATCGATTTATGGTCAGGGTATCATCAGATCCATGTGACAGAGCAGGACATTTCCAAGACAACCTTCAAGTGTCATTATGGGCATTTCGAGTTCATGGTCATGCCTTTTGGGTTGACCAATGCACTGACTACTTTTCAGTCATGCATGAACCATGTGTTTCGAGGCCAGTTGAGGAGGTTTGTACTGGTATTCTTTAATGACATCTTGATCTACAAGAGGACATGGGAGGAGCACCTGCAACACTTAGAGACAGTCTTGTGTATATTGGAGGAGCAACAGTTCTACGCCAAGATGTCGAGTTTGGGTTGACAAAGATGCTTTACTTGGGACACATCATAGGTGCAGATGGGGTCAAGGTGCATGAGGAGAAGATTCGGGGCATTCGGGATTGGCCAGAACCCCGAGATGTGATAGCATTGAGAGGATTTTTGGCCTTCTGTACTTATTATCGGAAATTCGTGAAGGGCTTCTCACAGTTGGCAACACCCCTTACTGATTTGATTAAGAAGGGGGCTTTTGCGTGGTCAGAGGGAGCTCAGGCAACATTTGATCACCTCAAGGAGGTGAGGAGTTGTTGTTCGGTATTGGCACTCCCAAATTTTACTCAGCCTTTCACATTGGAATGCGATGCATTGGGTGTAGGGATCGAGGCAGCCTTGTCCCAAGGAGGGAACCCCATTGCTTTCGAGAGCCGAAAGCTTCTACCTCATGAGTTATCGTATTCCATTTACGACAAGGAGATGTTGGCCATAATGCATGCATTAGCCAAATTTAGACAGTACTTGGCGGGCAATCGATATCAGGTGAAGACAGATCACAACAGTCTTCGCCATTTAATGGGGCAGGAGGGCCTCAATAATAGACAACAAAGATGGGTCAGCAAAGTGCAGGCCTACGATTTTGATATTGAGTATGTGTGGGGGAAGCACAACATAGTGGCGGATGCACTGTCCAGGAGACTAGTCGGGCTTTCACTAATGAGAATTTGTCATGACTGGAAGGCTCAGTTTTGGTAGAGTACTCGAGGATCGTCAGGCATGCGAGATCTTGCAGGGCATCTATGCAAATGAGAACTACAGGGTGTGGATGAGGTTATTTATTATAAGGGGCGCATATTTTTGGTTTTGGGATCATAGTTGAGAGAGTGCGTCCTTTGAGCAACTCATGATTCTCCTTTGTCCAGGCATAGGGGTTTAGGAAGACTTATATTGCAGTGAGAGAGCACGTCAGTGAGAGAGCGCTTCACTTGGAAGGGCCTCAAGGGAGATGTGTTGAGGCATGCGCAGGAATGCGAAGCTTGCCAAAGGAACAAAGGAGAGTTGACCCATCCAGCAGGATTGTTGCAGTCTCTTCCCATCCTTGAGGGGAAATGGGAGAGCATCTCTACGGATTTCATCACTGGACTTCCCTCGGTGCAAGGGAAGGATTGTATTTTTGTGGTGGTCGACTGGCTGACCACGTTTGCACACTTCTTTGCCATACCGACACGATATTTAGCCTCACAGTTGGCAGAGTTGTTCTTCAGGGAGGTCTTTCGTCTGCACGGACTCCCTAAGACCATAGTCAGTGACAGGGATAGCCGATTCATGGGAGGATTTTGGCAGGAGGTCTTTAGACTAATTGGCACTGAGCTCACCCGGAGCACCAGCTATCATCCGCAGACCGATGGTCAGACAGAGAGGGTGAACTAGTGGTTAGAGGGCTATCTCAAGAATTATGTGACAGGGAAGCAGAGGGCTTGGATTCAATGGTTAAATCTGGGAGAGTATTGTTACATCACCACCCATCATATGTTCATTGATATGACTCCTTTCTGTGCCTTATATGGTTATGATGCTTTGTCTTTTGCTAATATTGTTTTTGGAGACAACAAGGCCCCAAAGGCCAAGGATTAGATCCTAGAGAGCCAAGATATCCTCAAGGCTCTTAAGGATAACTTACAAACAACCTAGAACCAATAAAAGATGTATGTTGAATGACATATAGTAGAGAGGCATTTTGAGGAAGGGGACTTGGTCTACCTTTGATTGCCGCCGTACTGACAATCCACACTGAAGCAAAAGGGGGCTGAAAAGCTACAACTGAGATTTTTTGGGCCATACAGAGTGATCAACAGGGTTGGAGAGGTGGCTTATGAGTTGGAGCTACCATCAGGGAGCATGATTCATAACATCTTTCAAGAGGGTGTTGGGGCAGCAGGTTACAATAGTCATGGATTTGCCTCCACTTGATGATGAGGGGCATTTGATCCTAGAGTCAGAGGTCATCTTAGAGACCAGGGAGAGGAAACTCAGAAGAAAGATCATTAAAGAGTATTTGGTGCGTTGGAAGAGTTTACCAGATGAGGATGCCACTTGGGAAGGAGAGCACATTCTTGAGCATCCGACATTAAGGTTGCTTGGGGACAAACAACATTTGGGAGGGGAGGACTATTATGTTCCTTCCTAAATTATTTTGGAACAAGATTAATTTTTGTATCATGGGGCCAATTTTGGAGCTAGTGGACCCCATTCGATTTTATTAGGAGATTAGACCTAGGAAAAGTTATTTGTGTTGTAGTTAAGTTACACATGGGGGCCACCCTCACCAGGGAAATACACACTCCCTAGTTCGATTTGCATGGAGGTGGTTAAGTTTTGCATGATGGTGGTTAAGTGAGGGCCCATGATTGAGGACAAATTGGAGGGAAAAGTGCTCCGCGAAATCTATATAAGGAGGGAAACTCTCCTAATCTCAATCATCTTCTTGGTATATCGATTTCTCTTTGGTTGCTTGAGCTACTTAGCTGAGTCAATGGCTGTTTAGGACGAGTTCTTCAGGCGAAGAGGTCACCCTTTCTTTGGGGGACTTCGAGTGCCACCCTAGGAAGGTTTTCTTCATTTCTTCAAGAGGAGGATCACATTGTGATTTCTAGCAGTGGCATCCACTTCCAGGTGGTGCGTATTACTGGAGGACGCATTGGAGAGGAGGCCGAGTTTGTTGGTGGTGTTTTGAAGTGGAGTTTGGGTATGAGTTTTTTCAGAGAGGAGGCTAGGGAGGCCAGTATTTTGGAGAGTTTGGGAGCTAGTTGAGCTTATTGATGTGCAGTGTGACTTTCGCACTACCTGGGCTAGTGCTGAGGCAACATTAGGAGTTCACTTGGTGGGTAGAGTATTAGTCCTTGAGGCTGAGCTTTGCCATGGAGGTTAGAGGAGATACTTGGAGTGGTGTTTGCTTCTCTTTTAGAGCTTGGAGGAGGATTTCGTGGCCATTTCTTGCAAGTTGTATTCTTGGAGCAGTTTGGAGGGTGTAGGCCATAGAGGAGGTCGAATTTGGGAGGTTGGATTTAGGCGAAACCCTTCTGGGTTTTTGTGGGTTTTGGCCAAGGAGCTTGGGGTTGAAGTTTCATCATTTTCTGAGCACCAGAGATGGGGTTTCTTGCAGTTCCTTTTGAGCCAACAGTGTAGGTATGACTTACAAGGAGACAACGCAGAGCATTAGAGAAGCAATTATTTTCCAGCATTGAGATTATTGTTTGACACTTGGGTTCTGTCAAGCTTGCCCTTGAGGCAAGCCCAGGTGCATTTTCCACACTATTGTACTTGCTCCATACCATTAATAAAATGGCTTAGCTGGTTCTCATTTTTGATGTGTATTGAGTATTTGTTGATCATTTAATTTTTCTGTGTATGAATCATATTTGCTGATTGTTTAATTTTTCTGTGTATGAATCGTATTTGCTTTTTCATATCACTGTTTGTTTAAGATTGGGACATTACATGGCATGTAACGATGAAGAGTTGAGGAGATGATAGGCAAGGCGGTGGAGAAGTGGAGATGGTGGGAGAAAGAGTTTATAAGGAAGTAGAAAGGGAGTTTTGAGGGAGGATTTTCTTTTGGGAGAATGAAGAAAACAAAGAAGGAATTTACAACAGAGAGTCATAAACTGAGCAAAGATTACTGAGCCTTGATTGTTCTTGATTCTTTTGGGCACGGGGTCCAGGGTACTAAAATTTTGAAGTATTTTGGAGCTGAGTACCGAGGTTGTGCCTAGTTTGGCAGGGAGGTTTTGGTAACGGGAGTGGGAGTGGGAACAAATCAAAAGCATCTTCAACCACATGAATCCAGGTAGGTACTCAACATCAATTCTGATATTCTGAATTGTTATACTTTGTTAAAAACTTTAAATTTAAGGCCTTACAAAATTGCCTTGCATGAATTTTGGACTTGAAAATTTTTGAAAGGTGCCTTGTCCAACTTCGATCTTCTTTTTCATTTATTTGCTAGGTAACATTTGGCTCCACAAGGGGACGTGTGCTTGATCTTCAGGAAAGCATGCGAGAACTCCAAAATCTGTAGTGATCATAAGTATCTTGCAACAAGGAATATTAGCAACACTGCCAACACATGCACCATATATAAAATCACCAGTGTCCTACTAGCTAAAAATAAATAACATTGCTAAAATGAAAAATTCTGAAATTAAAAGCAAGGAACAAAGAAGGAAGAAAGGTTAGAAATACATTACAGAGGATGCCCCTTAGACATCAGATGTTTTCAGTAGAAAATAGTTTGAGCAATTGCCCATTTGCAGGCAAATTCATTGGCTCTCCATCCAATTGGTTGCGATAATAGGAATTTGGTTGAGCCACATCTCGGATAATATATGGTCCTGCCCACAAGCTGTCAAATTTTCCATGTTTTCTTGGTTTTTCCCTTATCTTGTCCCAAAGCAATACCATATAGCCATTTTGGAAAGGTCTATCCTAGAAGACTTGTCGAAATTTCTTTTGATCTTTTTCTGACTTCTGTAGCTCGTGAAGAAGAAAAAAATTTGGTACTCTATATCCTTATTTGCGCATTAAGGCACCGGGTATGTTACATAGACAATGAGTCTCTCCCTCAACTTCAAGAAGTGCTTTGCATTGAAGGCCATCTTTGGGTGTAAGTTGTCTCGTCTTAAGGGTTTATCCAAGTGATCTCTATAAATTGCATTTAAATTTATCTTAGATCTTGTTCAACTCCTGCCTGGAAGGTACGAGGTGGCCAGGTGCATCCAGCGACAGAGAAATAAGGACAAAATTGATAAATTAATAGAAGATACAAAAAATATTGGAGATAGATTTGACTAGCTAATAGAAGATTCCTAAAACGATGGCTAGATCTAATAAGAATATGAAATGATGGGAAGGACAAAGCATCAAAGACACTTAGTGATCACATAGATAAGATAATACAAGATAATTTTATTAATGTCCAAAAAATGACCATTGAAGCAGGTTAATGGGATTGCGAAATACAATGATGTCAATACAAAGTGGGGGTGCAAAGAAGACTTGTAAAAAACAAGAGGCAGAAAGTAAGGTGTTGATATAAACTAAGGCCTGAAATCCAAAATCTGGAAGTGAAGAGCACATCCTGAAGAAGGATGTACAGTGGGCCTGGATCTGAAATTTGGAGTGCAAATAATGTCATTGTATCAGGGTTGGCTAGAGCTAGCTGCCCTTAATCTGAGTCCAAGTGGGGAAAACTCAGGATAGAATACTGTTCAGAAGAGGACCTAGAGGAGGATCTGGACTGCATACTTTGCTGTTGCAGGATAGGGAAATGATTGACCAACCAACAGGGTATATGCGTTATTGAGTCTCCCATCACTTACCAAGGATTGCCAAAAAACCCAAATAATAAATAATAATAAAAATTAGATTAATGAAATGTCAAAGACCACACAACCTTTCACGTTCTGACCATTGAATGTATATTTAGACACTGTGACAAAGCTCATTTTAGTGATCATTCATATTATTCAATATTTTATTATATAATTGCGTAAAATATTCTGTCAATATTGTAATAAACAGGGACTATTTATCCGATTTTCATCCACTTTTTCAGAAAGGTTACCTAATGTTATTGATTTCTCATCTTTATGGAAATAAATATAGATACTTCACTGCTTATATGCTGTTGAACTTAGAAAATTGTAGTTTCTGCTGCTAGATTGTGATTGTCTCTTTTTAGGTAGACTTTATCGACAGTTTGACTGACCATTTTGGTTTTCTGGGCCTCTGAGAACTTATGAAATGTAATACTGATAGTTCTTGAAATAAGAATATCATCAATTTTCTCCTTGGAAAAGAAGGATACTTCACTACCTACTTATGACAAGTGTATTTATTTCGTACTCTTAGACTCATGTCCTGGAGGGGTGGTAATGTATTTGTCAAATTTTATAATGTATTGATGGTTAGTTGTTTGAAGAAATAGTGAACCTATTTACCGAATTGGAAACTCATATTGCATTCTTGATTGTTATGTATATTTTTGTTTAATTTTGAGCAAACACTTTTCGAATTCCACTTGGGGCCAAGTTGGAACAATTATGTTTGGTGAACTTGAAAACTGGTTCTCTTTGTTCAAGTTATTGCAAAAATCAGAGCTGACTGGTGTGCATGTAAACTTTTTCCATGCGTCATGATGACAAATGCAATTGCTAGGAAATCTTAAATTAGTGGTATAGGTTTAAATTCTTTACTTGATACATTGAGTATTGAGAACTGATATTGGATTCATATTCTCTATCTTTCCATATTTCAATGATTGACACCATGTTATATGATCACACAAGCCCTATTTTGGTTAAATGCAGAGAGATGGGCCCATTCCCAGCCGGTATTATTCTCCATTCATATGCAGGATCTGCAGAGATGGTTCAAACCCTGGCCAAGTTTGGAGCATATTTTTCATTTTCTGGGTTTCTAACATCCGTGAAATCGCAGAAGGCAAAGAGAATTCTTCAGGCGGTCAGTACATTCAGTCCTCAACTGACACTCTTATTGAATGTTAAGAACGATTAATTCTATGGAATATAATACATCAACTAGAAAATCTTTTCCTCAGGTACCCACAGACAGGATTTTGCTAGAGACTGATGCACCGGACGCACTTCCACGTGTCAACCCAGGGTCCCTTGTCTGGGTTCCAGGGGATCCTGCTGTTCCAGAAGAGTTGCAAACACAATTAGAGGGCCAATTGACGTTGGATAGGGTATCAGCTGAACTTTCAAGTTCCATTCATGAGGGTATAACGAAAAAAGGCGATGATTTTTCATCTCCAAAGAAGGCTCTAAACCATCCAGCTAATTTATATAGTGTGAGTGAATCTATTGTTCTTCTTTCGAGTTTGCATTTTACAACTTTTCTGGAAATTGTCTGCTTGACAATTGGATACAAAATACTTTATTGGAATGTTTTCGACTGATTGCTTGAATTTTTCCTTAAAGGTCTCTTCATCTTCTTTCTCTTTGCACTTTTTTAAGAGTAGGGACATGACGACATAATGAATAGTATATATGAGAGCAACTGCAGCCCATCTTAGGACTGCATGCAGAATAACATAACTCCAATCTGGAATTACACCTTTTGGGAAATAATTTGGAAATTTTGACTATGTTTCAGGGATGTATCTGGCTTGATTTGTTCCCCAGGGAGTCCATTTTTTTTCCTTAATTTTTGGTATCTAGAAACAATATGCAGAATCATCATCTCATCTTGGCATTCAATTTTATTTGAGCCCAGTTGATTTCGATTCTATTTGATCTTGAATTGTAGTTTTTGATTGCTAAGTTGCCAGAACTGAGAAATGCCCATGGGATAAGAAACATGAGGTATTTGAATTTTGGGATTGCTACAAAAATATGTAGCACCCTATGTGTTGTATAGTCATGTTACCCCTCATTTCAGACAGAGTACCTATAGCCATTTTACTTTCTGGGCAACACAATTGTAATTCCAGAGAATTCAAGTCAAAGCCTTGTAGGCCATGTGATGTTATATATTATGGTATTCTAATTTCTAGGCCTATTGTGGTTGGCCATGCCTAGTCCTTTCTTGTGTTGATTTGGGGTAGCATCGGATGTGCTCTAGCCATGAAAGTTGGTGGAGAGGCTAAAGCACATGAGATCTCCAAGATCCAGAAATGGTTTGGGCAGATTCTAACTGGTTTGGGAGATATTAAAATAATTAATATTTTTAATGGAGCTCCTAAGTATAAACTTAAGAAAAATAAAATATTAATGGGTATTAATATAAAACTAGGTTAGAAGGTTCTAAAAGTCATGGATCAAGCCAAATCTAATCTTAGCCGTTGATTAGATATTTAATCTCGGCCGTTGAAGGACCAACGAGAAAAGTATAAGAGGAGGCCTGAGGGTCAGTTGGAGAATACACCAGAGTGATTAGTCATTCATTTTGCTAGAGCAGGGTTGCTAAGCAAAGTTGAATCAGTGATCAACAGCGAGGAGCAGTGAGTACGAGGCAGAGACACAAGGACAATACTGGGAGACCAACATAGAAGCAGAGAGAGCCAGAGCAACAGTTAGTCCAGGCTACGTAGAGCCCAGAGAGACTGCGTCATCCATGCAGAGGGTAGAGGGAGTGGCGCAGAGGCTCCCAGAGGTTGTGCAGTGCCTCAAAGGGCTGATGCAAAGAGTCCTCCTAGGGCTGACGCAGTGGCTGGAAGGGCCAACGCTGAGCTTCAATTGTGTCGAAGAGGGTTTCACGGGACAGGTTTTCTGAATACCTGTTTCCAGATATGGAGGTATTGTTGCCGTATATTTTTCTTTGTCGGGTGAGCCGGTTTAGGCACCTAGTTGTACTCAGATAAATTCCATAATAATATAAACCTCTAAATAGTTGCACCGGTTTCCCCGCATTTGATTTTTCTGGGGACATTGGTCCAAAATAACGGTGTCACTCGTGTGCTTGTTTTTTTTAGTTGATGATCTATAGATGTTGATACTGTACTTGTGTTTATTTTCAGTATTTACATGGTAAATAACTTGTTAAGTAATTAAAAAAGTAGGTGAAATAAACTAGATAGTACAGGAAGAATTTCTAACGAGATAGACTGAGAAATTCCAACATGGTATCAGAGAATGGTTGCAGATCACATGCGAACTGAAGGCATCAGTCGAGCAGAGCATTTGCAGCAGATTCAACTATCTCGAGTGATAGAGCTGATCCTTGCAGAAGGCGACAAAGGAAGGAGTGACGCAGAGGGACTGCATCATCATTCTGGGCCAGGGAAAGACAACACAGAGGCTAAGGGAGGAAAAATCAGGCTCACACAAAGGCTAGGAGGGCTAACGCAGTTGGCTGGGGGGAGTTGATTTGCCGGTATCGGGATTGCGTAGAGCCAAGTGGCTCAATCCTTCAGTTACTGGGGTATGGGAGGCTATGGGTAATTTGCAGAGCGAAGCTGGTGGGGTATTGTGGTGAGAACAGTACCTAATAGGGCAAGACCAAGGTGGAGGGAGTTGCTGTCGAGGCGGATTTCTAGCCAAGGAATTCGGATCAGTGGTGCAGTTGCACAGACGATCGGAGTGGGGCAACTTGACATTGGCAGAGGGATTTCCAGAACGGAAGTAGAGAGACTCAGGAGGAGTTGAACCGAGAACTTCCAGACAGGAAGTTGAGAGACTCAGCAGGAGTCGAATAGAGGACTTCCAGGAGGGACGTAGAGAGACTCGGAGGAGTCGAAAGAAGAGCAGCGAGATGGCCGTGAATGGGCTGAGAGATTAGGATAGGTTGATAGGAGCATCCAACTTTGTGGTCTGGAAGGCTAGGATCTTGTCCATTCTAGACAGACATCGCCTCAAGGGCTTCGTCACGAGAGTGATAGCTTTCCCAGTTGACCCGGTAGCTAATGAAAGGTACGAGGAGGCAATGGTGAAGGCTAAGTGCATCATCCTTGATGGGGTCAAGGATCATGTGGTACCACATATTGCCGAGAAGGAAACAACAAAGGAGATGTGGGATGCCTTGAAATTGTACCAGCATACCTCCGTGCAGAGGAAGATGCTCCTGGAGAATCAGCTAAGGGCATACCAGATGCAAAAGGGAGAGCAGATAGATGTCTTCCTCGGTTTCTTGAAGGAGATCCGTGACCAACTAACTTCCATAGGGGCCACGCCGGATGAGGTATTGATAGTGGGGACCGCACTGAACGCAGTTTCCGAGGATTGGGAGGTACCTGTCCAGAGCATACTGGGCAGGACGAGTTCCAGATTGGGAAGAACTGTGGGCAGCTCTTCGTCAAGAAGAGATCAGACGACTGACCAAGGTGGGGGAGTAGCGAAAGGGGTCACAATCAAGAAGGAGGAAGAAGAGGATGCGGCTCTAGCTTCTGCGGGAAAGCAGGAGAAGAGGAAGAAGGACCTCTTCAAGGTCAAGTGCTTCCATTATGGGGAACTGGGTCATTTTGCGAACCAGTGTCCTAGGAAGAAGAGCAAGGGATAGGCTTATGACTCGAAGGCAGCGCCTGCAGATGCGGAGAAAGAAGTCGAGGAAGAGGACGATTGTGCCATGAGTGCTCATGTGCCACTTGAGAAGAAGTGGGGAGGTTGTTGAAGTTTCTAAGTTTACTTAGTTTAGAAACCCTTCATGCACCTTTTCTGATTTATTCCTACCTACTTGTTATTTTTTTTAACATGTTATTTACAAAGTAAATACTGAAAATAAACACCAGTGCATGCTCAACATAATACAGATCAACAACTAAAAGAAACAAAAACAGACACACCACATGACACCATTATTTTTGGACCAAAGTCCCCAGAAAAACCCAATGCTGGGAAATCGGTGCAGCTATCCGAGGGTTTTCTTATTAAGCAATATTAGAGTACAATTTGGGTGCTGAAACAGGCCTACCCAACAAAGAATTTCCTTAGCAACTATACCTCACAGTTTGAGAGAAATCTCCTAGTTGAAACCCCGGAAAAACCTTCCGGCAGCTCCTTAACACAAAACTGCTCTACAACCCCAACGTTTGCCCAATCTGGATTGTGTCAGCCCCTCTCTTTACAACGCTGGCCCTGTGTCAGCCTTTCTAGGCTTACATCAGCCCTAGGAGGCCCTGCGTCAGCTCTGGGAGCCTTTGGCTGGCCCCTCTGGTGCTCCGCACAGCACTTGGCTGCCTCTGTGTGGCCCTGCGTGAGCCCTTGCTGGCTTTGCATCACCCTCCTTGGCTGCTGTGTTGCTCTCTCGACACAATCTCTGCCTTCTCTGTTTCTTTGTACTCAATGCCTCTCAGCTGTTCTCCCGACCACTGATTTTAACTCTGTTAGCAAACCCCGCTTTAGAGAATAGAATGACTGATCATTTGGTGTACTCTCCAAGTGACGCTCAAGCTTCCTCTTATACTTATCCTGTTGACATCTCAACGGGCGAGATTAAGTCCCTAATCAACAACTAAGATTAGAGTTGGCTTGATCCATGTCTTTTGGACCATTCTAACACAGATTCATATTAATACACATTAATATTTTATTTTCCCCAAGTTTAGACTTAGGGACTCCATTAAAAATATTAATTATTTTAATATCTCTTGATTTGTTTAGAATCTGGCCAAACCCTTTTTGGGTATTGGAGATCTCATGTGCCCCAACTTCTCCACCAAATTTCGTGGCTATATCACATCTGATGCTACCCCAAATCAACAGAGGCATCGAGTTGTAGTCAGGAGGACTACAGGCGATGAGGGGCAGGATCCTTGAGGTGCCCAACCTCTTGGATTATACCTTGCTATGGGAACCTCGAAGAGGAATAGCAGGACTGGCGGATGTCGGTAGAGACAGATGCGGATGGAGCAGCAGAGAGTGCTACAGTGCAAGAGTCTTGGGACAATGTGAGGCTAGCAGGCTGCAACAATGTGAGAGGCACGAGAGTGTTGCGCCAGTGCAGGATGACACAGAAAGGTGTGCAACGGTGCGAGATGCAGGGAGTTGTTGCAGCAACGCAAAGGTCAGTAAAGGGAGCACTAGTTAGTGACAGAGGGAGCTTCCACATCGGGAGTGTTTCTAGCCTGATAGGGATGTCAGAAGTTGGGTGGATCAGTTACTTACTTTTCAGTAACTGAGTTGCAGTGTAGTAGCGATTAGTAGTAGCACGATGCAGCATGATGAGAGGGGGGTTGCAGTGCAAAAGTAGTGTTGGTAGCATGGACCAGCAGCAGCACAGATGTAGAGGGACCTGCCGTACAGATGTAGCAGTGACAGTAGGTGGGCCATGGGCAGCAGTATAGGATGCAGAAATGCAGAGGATGTTGGGGGGGGGAGGCCTAACATCAGGATGGGGACCGGTGTCGGATAATCAGGGTGATGCTCAGTTGATCCAGGTGGATATTGGTGGCCACCTGCCAAGTCCACCTGGACCCCCACCTCAACATTTTCAGTTTCCTTAATTATAGCGCAGTTTACTATTTTTAGCAGTTTTTCGGGTCCTGAACTTCCGGAGCCGTTTTGAGGCCCTAAACGACGTTTTTTTGGGGAATCTTGCCCGCGATTTTTTAGATAAAAAATCGTCTTTCCCGTCGTAGTCCTCGGAGAGATCTTTCCAACGGGCTATCATGCACGTAAAACGGAGATCGTATGCCAAAGTTACGACCCCGGGAAGTTGATGTACCAAATTACCCAAACGGGGGTACCAATTTACCCAAACGGGGCCCATAGTTTGGCGTTTCATCTTCTTGGGTTAGGTTTTGGAATGTGAAGGGTTTTCCATTGTTTCTCAACAATAAATAGGCCTTC
>APFE030426587.1:5502-17666 GCA_000404065.3 Pinus taeda | reverse complement strand
TGGAGCCCCCCCTTTGTTGTGCGGTTTGCATAGTAGGGGGGTCACAGGGGGGTTTGAGGGGGGCGGGTAGCCCCCATCTATGGGATCTAGAGCAACACCCCACGAAATTTTTTTTTTGGACACCATATAAGGTTGGGCGGACCTACCTATGGTTTTTGGTCCATGGTTTTGGACGCAATGGTTTTCGGTCCATGGTATTGGATGCTTCAGAATGTATAAATATGTATTATAGCATTGAAAGGAATATAATGAAAAATCAATTTGGTAGTCCCATTTTGGGATTCAAGGGAAAATGTCTGTGTATGTGTTTTATGTGTTATGCTCTTGCATTGTCTATTTTCTATGTTTTAATTTCTGTACCGGGTTAAAACCTACAAAAATTTCTCAAAATATGTGTTTACATTGCTCAAATGCTTCTGTAACCTACTCCAATGAGTCCAGAATGTCTAAAAATGGCCATCTAGCCTCTTTTTACACCCAATTTGGACGAAAACTAGAGAAGTTATGACCTCTCCTAGTTTCTCCACTATTCGCTCCACAAATTGCCCCTTAATACGATATTGGACTCTCATTTTCGCCTAGATTCCCGTTAACTGGCCACCAAATCCATGGAAATATGGGCATATTTTTTGGGTAGATAATTTGGCCACCAAGGCCTAAAAATTTAGAGTTAAGATTATATGGAGGGCCATGCGCCCAGCGGCTAGCCCCCAACACTGGACCCTTTCCTTCGGAAGTTGTTTAAATGTTGGTGGTTGGGCATAAATGTTGGTGGATAATGACGGTGTTAACATGGAAGCTACCCTAGCAATTTTCCCTTAACTACACATCAAAAAACCTTTAAGTATAATCTGTGGTCTATGTATGTTAAGAACTACCACCGCGGTGCAACGATAAAGACTATGCGCTAGTTTTGGGAGGTCGCGGTTCAACCCCTGCTGCCTCCACTTGGACTTTAAACAATTTTTTGGTGGCCACCTAAGCTGCCATGTGGCATCCTCCAGCTGGGCCACGTATCAACCCATGGTTGGCCATCATTCCAACCAATAAAACCCACTAAAATCTGACCAGTAAAAATGTGCCACTTGGCACGATATAATTCATCAAGGAGCACATTGACCAAGTCAACATCCACATCACTTGCCCAGTGAGCTCCAGGTGAGTAGTACAGACTGTTGACTGGGCTATCCATTTTTTTTTTTAAATTTTCATGTTTGGGTAAGTGAACAAAACTCGTTTCTGGAGTCATATAGAGTACATTTCGCATGAAATGAGTTGACCCAGATTTGGGATGATGAGCACTATGCATTTGTCTAGGTTCCACACCAATCCGACAACTTTGAATTTTGAGCACATGATTAGTAATGTCAAACCCAAGATTATCCATGACAATTTTTGGCATCAAATTATGTGATTCTTCTAAATCAAACAGTACATTGTTTAAATTTGTCTCATGAATATTTAGACTGATATAAAAGGGCGGTACTTCTTCATCAACGTTATTCTCAACATGAGTGCCAAATATTAAGATAGGGGTATCATCTTCAAGATTCAGAGTATCACATATGTTGTTCATCTTCTGGTGCTTTCACCATTTTAATGATCTACTTTTTATACTTAGAATTTTTCAAAAGGTCACTAAAAGGGATGGAAATTTTAATCGTAGATCTTCATTTTCAAGATGAAAATGAGGAAAATATTTTTCTAATTCTCGTATATTAACCTTGTCTTTCTTTTCTTCAACTTTCTTATGTACATCTTTCTTTGTGTTATCTTTCTTTTATTGATTTGTTGAGGCCTTATTGGCAAGAGGATTGTTCGACCTGATAAGAACATTCTTATTTCTAAGATTGTATTGCCTTTGAATATCTACAACCATATTCTGATACCCTTTTCGATATTGATCTGATTGCATAACCAACTATTCACTATATTTGTCATGCTCCTCTTTGTCATACTCTTATTTTTCATGTTCTTATTTAGTTAAATAGACTTTGGATTCATTCGGTTGATCAACACCTTCTTCAACAATAAAGTTCTCTGGAAGAGGAGGTATGACCAGTTGATCATATGGATTCCTTTTTTCTCTTTCTCTTATTTGTGAAACTACAGGTCTTCTCAAATTTGGGTTTCTAATTTGAGGCTCTAGTGGATTCTTGACAGCATGTCTATTGTCGAGTGACAACTTATCAACAATTTTTTCTATAGTTTTTAGCATGCTATCAAAATTAGCATTTGTATATTGAGAAGAAGAAGCCTCCTCTTTAACCCTTTTCCTTTAATTGTCATATTTATGTTTCATCTTTCCTAATTCCATTAAATTCACTTCCACTTGTGTAACCTCATTTTGCATATCATCCAAGGTGGAAAGCCTTCTTTCTCTTAACATTACAACAAAATCACTATCAAAATCATCAACATAATGAAGTTTGGCACCTCGAAGAGTGAGTTTGACGTGGGTTGGAATTAAATTATAGACTTTCATGAATCTAATAGAAAATTCTTGCATTGATTCATCACTACTCCTTTTCAAATTATTGTATTGAGTTAAAACATGTAAGGGGATTTTCTTGTCTTCCCATCTCTTGGGGGAAAGCTCTTCAAATTGTTGGAAATTAGCAATACTCACTACCTGATGCCCTCTAAAAAAATTCTTCACTTCACCTGAATAATCTCATTTTAACATCCTTGTGATCTACTTTTTCCAAATATAACAAATCATTAAATCTACAAATGTGTTGTTGACCTAAAATGTCTCCTTCTCCATTATACATGATAATACATTGACCATAATTTTGGGGAAGGTCTTGTAATTGAGAAAGAAGAGCAAGGGGAGCAAACCTAGTAGCCATAATTCTTGAAGGTGGGTTTGGAACTTTTGAAGTAGAAGGAATATGTGACAACAATTTATGACACAGGAGTATGTGATACAGGAGTAGATGGAGTTGGAACTTTTGAAGTAAAAGGAATATGTGATAAATGTATTTGCAAAGTTTGAAAAATTATTTCAAGTTTCCTTTATATAATCAAACTTGAGGATTTGAATTCCTTACACTCTGAATATATTGTAAATTTTCTTTATGCTTCATAGATAAAGAATCCTAGAAACGTTCCTTTTATTCCTTTGTTAACTATGATTGCTTTGAAACAATTTGTTGAGTAAAATATCTAAACTTTTCCTTATCATGTATTGTTTGACTTAAGTTTGACTCTGATTTAGAACTGAACAATCACAGCTAAAACTTTACATCAAAAGGAATGTCTACAATGCTTTTAACTTATTTAGGTAAGGAGAATGATCTTTCTAATTGAAAATTACTTGATTCAACTTTGATGTTTCTTTTCCTAAGGAGATTTTCTAGACTTGAAACAACTACTAAAGGATGAAGACATGGATTCTTCCTCGTGTAAATTCTTTTAGGAGTTAGAATTCTTCAATGGAGTCACTTGGATTACTTGATACAGTGGAATCACCAGGGAAAATTGAACAACCAATCCCTATCTCTAATTTTTTGTTTACTCTCAGAAATTATATCTTAACAGTAGTAATTGTTTATGTGGGAAATAAGTCTCTCACTTGCTAGTATCATCACCAAAATGTTAGCTCTCAATGATTTTCTTGGCTGCAATAGAAAGTTATTGGAGTACCTAAAACCAATCTTTTAGATTAGAAGCTAGCCCTTCCAACCCAGAGGGGGCTCTCTTTGCAAGTCTATTACCCAATGTCACTACAATAACAGTTTGTAAATTTAAATCAATGGCCAGATATTTTGTATGTGATGGAGTTTTGATAATTGTGGTTATGTTGAGCAAAAATCCATTAGGCATGGAGTCATGATAGTTTGAAATTTAACAAGAAATATGATGGATTATCAGTTACCTAGCTATGGCTTATCAAAGGTAAGGTATATAACACTTTCATAGACACTTATATTATCATTGTATTTGAAGTTGAATGGAGATAAAATTCCACTACAATAGAGCATCAAGCAAGGATGAATTCTAAAGTAGCTTTAGAGGGAAAACATGAAAGTATTTGAATGTAGGAAATCAAAGAATCAATAATGAACTATGAAACTTTTTTTTCAATAATTTACTGAAGATTATATATACCATGAAATCACTTAGAAAGGGAAAAAATTCACCATAAGAAAACACAAATAGGATGGTATCATCACAAGAATATTTGGACCATAAACTCAAGAACTTATGATCCAGTCAGATTCAATTAATCTCAAAAATATTCCAGGTTTACAAAATAGTTTTTCTCTCTCAAACAAAACCATTTTTCATATAAAACACATTTTATATAGATAAATAAAGTTAACAAGCTATCTTTGATTTCTAGGAATCAAATTCGATCTACATACTAAAAATAAAACAAATCCGAAAATTGTTGCTAGATGTCTCAACTTGTTTGAGTTGGAATCAAATCCCTTTGGATTCGGAAAGACCCACTTGGTTTATCTTCTACCATTTGTACTCAATAATTGATGATTCATTGCCTTGTAATCTGACATTTAACTAGAAAACCACTACTGTTAGACATCCTTTGAAAACTAGATCTTATCTAATTGTGTCCAAAATTTAATTTCCCCATGAGTGATTTGTTAAATTCTCATTTTGATATGTGGAGCTGATACTCTTCATAAAATATAAAGTTGATCCTTCGAAGGCTTATTTGATAAACACTTTGATATTTTGTGCCTTTAGTTTGATTTTCAAATCTTCGTGTCCTAAAATTAGACTCTCTATGTTACACCAAGCTATGTATTTCCAACTGTTGTTGCAATCACCTGAGTGTTCTTTACTCGAACATGTGGATAACTTTGGAGACATATTTGGCATAGTTGGAAATTGATTCTACATTGTTGGCATTCTTTAATGAAGAAACCCCTCTTCTAGTTGCAACATGTTAAATTGCATGTCATCGTAGCAGTTGTTCAGTCTTTTGGAGCTCTATGAATACTTTCCATAACCCTTGTACACTTGGCACATTCATTGACACACAAACCTTTACACCAAAGTGGTCTCCTTCAAATAAGTCCCTTCACTTATAATAAAGATAATGGACACGAGCTTCATCAATTCAAATGAGCAATTTTAAAAACCCATACCCAACAATTTGTAAGGAAATTGATGCATAATCACCTTAATTTGTTTCATGAGATGAAGGCTTGACAAATTAAGACTTTGATAAGATTTTCACTTGGGAACCTTAGAGATTATACTGAAATCCAACCTACATTTCTATGCTACCATGAATGGGGTATATCCCACATTGGTGTGAATATATAGAATTATTTTTTTGTATAATGCTCATTAGCCACAAAGCCTTTTGATGCATTTTGCAATTATCAAATTCCCTTGTGGGCTCCTATTCGACTTGGTGCTAAATACATTAGGTGTTGGCTTGTGACAAGCTATAATACTTGGTTTGTGGATTGGTGGATTTATTATATGAAATAGACTCGGGGATTGGGATTTGAGCCCAATGACGTTTTTCCAAAAAATGATAAAAGCTCTATATATTAACCTTAGCAGGTTTGAGAGCATACAGAGCCTTTAAAATCTAAACTAAAAACCATATAATTTTAATTTTTTTCCAAGATAAATCCAAGATTTTGACCTGATGAAGAGTGAATTATGTCTCAAGAGCATATTGACCTTCAAAACCATATTTTTTCTCAAATTTATAACATTTTTAATGGCAAGATGTGAAATCACGATTAACCGGTTAAAAGACAATTAATTTGGCAGTGCTCCTTATGACATGGTAATACACTGTTTGTTGTCTTTTATTTTATATTGTAATGATGAGTGATTTCAAATTAAAAGACAACTCTTATTTTAAAATGGGAAAATTGATGTTGTTTTAGGACCCAAGACTGAAATGTCAAACTTAGAAGAGTTGATTTTAAAGGAATTGTGCATGTGGTTACAAAGTATATTACTAAATTCCTGTAGTTACTATGGTATGTGCCTTACCTTAAGGAAGAAAGGAAAAATTTCAAATATTTATCAATGGGCTTCCATAGTACTTCAAATACATAATTGAATTTGATGAGCCACATACCGTAGAGGACTCAAAATGATAAAGCATTGTTATGAGAAATAAAGGCATAGGCCAGAGCTTAGGGTTGAATTGAATACAAAAGAAAGTTTCAAAATTGGAGGAAGGAAGCATTGAAATTCAAGTAGAAATCCTGGGAAAAAGGAAAAAAGTTTCACCACGAATAGAAGTGAAACTCAGTAGAAGTTCAACACTACTAATAAAGACCAAACTACTCTAGTTGAAGGAGAAGAAGCCAAAGTGTTGACATCTAATCCTCATGATTGGGTGAATATATGTAAATAGATAAATAAGTAATATGAACAGTCATCGGGAGATGAACTGAACAGTCTCTCCCTCATGCATATAATGAAGACCAACCTGATGGAATAATACATACGAATCATCTTTGCCTTGAGGATTTACTGCCTAGCCTGACATGGTATCAGAGCCAACACCTTTTTTTAGTTTCCCTTTACTTTGTAACTCCCTCCTACATATTCTGCTTATATTATGCCCATGTTCTGTAGGCTGACATCTCTGTCATATCCCTGCGTAATCTCATTCATTGTTTAATGTATTCATTGAAGTGCATTAAGGAGTCGATTCGTTGTGTGTCCACTTCTTCTGCTAGGGTCACGACAGGCTGGAGCTCCAATTCCATAACTGCAAGTTCATTCTTGTATTTGTTCAAATATTTTTCCTTATCATGAAGTTGGTGTTTTAGGTGTTGATTACATTGATTAGCTTCACTAAGCTTCCTAATAAGCTTCACTCTAACATTATCTGCTCATGTGGATTCCAACCCAGTACTATCAACTGGTTGTCCAAAATAACTTCTAGAGAAGTCTAATGAAACTCCATTAGAATCATCAGTGTACTCTTCTAACAACTCCATAGCTTTCTCTTTGGAACCAACTATGATAGCAAAGCTTCTTTGCAGAGATCTCCTTCCTGTATTCCTCCTTGTCTCCACCTTCAAAATCATCTACATCTTGGGCTGCAACTCTCCATCTCCATCCCATATTCCTCCTCGTGGTTATAATACCATTATCCATTTCTTTGACATTAGGGACTCGTTGGGGTTTTTGAATCTGAGTGCAGGTGTTCACTATCTCTACGGTGTCTATAAAACTAGCGACACATCAACAGAGGCTCGATTACTGGTGAAGATTGTAGCCTTTTTGCTTGACGGACAATATTTTAACAAACATAATTTCTCTCTTAAATTGAATCTATTCTTAATGACCTGCATGCGGCCTCTTGAAGATCTCAACGTTGGGTTATAATCTTAATTGGGTTTTTCTCTTGAAGCCATTGCATGTGTTGGTAAATTGACTATGCACTATCCAATTTTATGCGGACCAAATAGTGTTTTTGAATTGTGAAAAAATCCGTTTTTTATGAAGACCGAATGGGGTTTTTAAATGGTGAAAAGATTACATCAATGGTATGGTATATACATATACAAAGGGACTTATGGTAATTAAGTTTTTTATATAAATGGGATGTATGCAATATACATATATAATGGTGGATTTATATGCGGCTTAAAGCAAAACACTTATATGAGTCACATGGTATTGGATTGATATGCGGTGAATTTAAGTTGGGAGTACTACGTGAAGGGCCACTATCACACTGCTGGAACATTGTTAGAACTCTGATATAAACCTTGTTGTATGTGTTGTAAAGCTTTGTGTCTAGTGCTGCATAGTTTTTTATATATATTTATGGTATATATATATATATCTATATAGATTATATAATATATAATATATATATATATATATATATATATATATATACAACACAACACTAGTAACTCATATTTCGGCTATCTCACCCATATATTCTATACTTTAGTGTTGTCCGAATGAATGCCAATTGACATTTGAATTTGTTGTCCCATCTTATTTTTCCCATTAAGAGTAAAAGTTTTGCAGCAGAAGTTGTTTTTTGTTACAATATGCATTTAGTCATATCCATGGTGGGAATAGTTCTCATTGGCAAGGAGAACTATCCTGAATGGTCCCATATGATAAAACACACCCTCATATTCAATGAGTTGTGGAAAGGAGTGTGTGTCGGAGACGGAGACAATGAACCAGTACAGCGTACCTTAAACAAAGAGCTCGTCATTTGGGAAAACAAGAACAGAAAAGCTTACGCATTAATCACAACATCTATAAGTGAAGAGGTGAGTCACCATATTTCGTCATATTCAACTACCTTTGAAGCCTTACAAAAGCTGAAAGAACTCTATGACTCACATTCTGCACTTGAATTTGTTCAACTCATGATTAAACTCTTCACTCTTGAACTACAAAATAATGATCCTCTTGCTCTTGCTTCTAAAGTAAAGTCTATAATGCATGATATCAAATCCACTAAAGTTGAATTGGATATTCCTCTTATCGCTTTTATCAAGGCACTTTATCCTACTTACTCCAATTATCTTGAGTCATTGCAAGCAAATGGAAATCTCAAAGATATCACCTTTGACTCTCTTTCGAAAAAGTTTGCTAAAAGAGAGAAATCTTTTGGAAAGAAGACAGCCCTTGAATCTTCTGAAGAAGCTGTGTGCCTTGCTCATAAAGAAAAGCATCCTGCTTAAGATTCTTCAAGAGGAAGAGGTGGTCGAAGAGGAAGAGGAAGATATTTCAGAGGCAGGGGGGGCAGACACTCTCAAGGAGAAAAGGTAGATTTGCACTACATATATTGTAAGAGAAATGGATCACATGATGCCTCTGCATGCAAGTTACCATGGGACAAAATTGAGCAGAAAAGAAACCAACAGAAAGGTAAAACTAATGATACAGACAAAGGTAAAGCACCTGAATCCGCTCATTATGTTGTGGAACAATGTAATATTGGAGTAAATGAATATCTATTTAATGCTTCACTTGCTTCTTGGAAATATGATTGATTGCTTGATTCAGGAGCAACCTACCACATGACTCATAGAAAAGATTTTTTTGAAGAATTTACTGACAATGTTGATGGAGTAGTATACTTTTTAGAACAATCAAAAATCAAACCATCAGGGCTTGGCACAATCAGGCTTAAACTGCCTGGTCTTCTAGACTTTCTTATGCATCATGTTCTATATCTCCCACAACTCAAGAGAAACTTGTTGTCCTTGGTCCACATCTACCAGCAAGGTCACTCCATTCATATGTTTGATGTCAAGCTTGAGGTAAGAAAATCATCTGACCACTCACTTGTCATGAGGGGAAGAGAAGAAGAAAGGCTTCTCAAGCTGCAAGGAACTTCTGCTCGTGCACAAAATTTTTCATACAATTCTCATCATGAAGAAGGTACACTTCCATCAAGTTTATTATGGCATGCTAGATTTGGACATTTGAACTATGATAGTCTCCACTTGTTGAAGAAAAATGGTGTTGTTGGTTTGCCTACAATTGCTAGGAAACTTAAGCAATGTGATGCTTGCATTCTAGGAAAGCATAGCAAACAGTGTTTTCATTATTCACATTCAAGAGCACATAGAAAAATTGAACTCAATCATTCAGATTTATGTAGTCCAATGCATGTTCCTTCTACAAATGGAAATAAATATATGATGACATTTATTTATGACTACACTAGAATGTGTTGGGTTTATTTATTGAAGAACAAATCTGATGCTTTTCAAACATTCAAGAATTTTCATAAATGGATTGAAAATGATGCACAATATCATATTGGGTCTATTTGCACTGATAATGGAAAAGAATACACATCAAATCAATTTGAAAACTAACTTCGCCAACATGGGATCAAACATCAAACAATTGTACCTTATAATCCCCAACATAATGGTGTAGCTGAAAGGATGAATAGGACAATCTTAAATATGGTATGATCCATGCTCTTCTTCAAAAATGTAAAGATAATGTTTTGGGTTGATGTTGTTCTATGTGCTATATATGTAAAGAATAGATGTCCATCTAATGCTATTAGAAACAAGACTCTATATGAAATGTGGTATGGACATGTTCCTTCGGTAAAGCATCTCAGGGTCTTTGGTTCCACCTGTTATGGTTTGATACCAAAGGTACATAGAAACAAACTTGGTGCTAGAAGTTGCAAGTGTATCTTCCTGGGGTATTCAAACACCTCCAAAGCATACCATCTCTATGATGAAGTAAATAAGAAGTTTGTTGTATCTAGAGATGTAATTTTTCTTGAATCATCCAAAATTGACAATGTTGTTGAGCGACAACTTGATCACTTGGATAGATTTGCAAAAGAAAAATCTTTTCAAGAATTTGATAATCAGATTCCACATCTTGAAGGGGGGATTCCTATACCAGATTAACATGTGGAATCTTCTTCTGAGGAACACTCTCCCTCGCATGAAACTCAAACAATAGATGATGCTTTAAGTGATGTGATTGATAGAATTGGGAGACTCAATCTTAATTCAGTCCCAACTCAATCAACAGAGCATCCTGGACCATTTGAGAAAGGTCCCCTAAAGTGACTGACAAAGACACTTGAAAGTGTTCATCCTGATGAGGTTGGAAAGACAGGAACTAGAAATTCAAACCGGCAAAATGGAGGTGATGTGGATGACTCTAATTCACTTGTTGATATGGATGTTTCTTATGATAGTGAATTGAACTTGTCTACATATTTTGAACCAAATTCCTTCAAAAAATATTCTTCTCATGATGAATGGAAAGAACCGACGCAAAAGGAGTATGAAGCCCTCATAAAGAACGACACTTGGAATCTGGTTGATCCTCCATTAGGAACCAAACCAATTGGCTACAAGTGGGTCTACAAGAACAAGTATAAAGCTGATGGCTCACTTGACAAGCAAAAATCTAGGCTGGTGGAAAAATGTTTTGCACAGAAGGAAGGGGTCGATTATGAGGAGACTTTTGTCCCCACAGCAAAATGGGCTACCATTTAGACACTCTTTGCACTAGCAACTCAGAACGGTTGGAAAGTCCATCAAATGGATGTAAAACGTGCTTTCTTGAATGGAGATCTAAAAGAGAATGTTTTTATGTCCCAGCCTGAAGGATTTGCTGTGAAAGGGCATGAAAATAAATTATGCAAACTCGTGAAGTCCTTGTGTGGCCTCAAACAAGCACCGCGAGCCTGGTATGAAAAACTAACTGAGCATCTTCTGAAACTCAATTTCAAACATTATGATCTTGATGATGCAACTTTATTTGTCTACAAAGTTGGCAAAACAGCTGTATATCTTGTGGTATATGTAGATGATCTTTTGATGATAGGGAATAATGAAGCTACATTGCATCCATAAAGAAGGAATTGGGGAAAAGTTTTGTAATGACTGATTTGGGCTATGTTCATTACTATATTGGCATTGAAGTAACCCAATATCCGAAGTCCATATTTCTTTCTCAAAAGAAATACATTGGAGATCTGTTGAATAGGTTTGGCATGACAGAATGCAATCCTCTTACTACTCCAATGGAACAAAACTTAAAGCTCACATATATTGAAGGAAAAGAATATGAGGATGCAAAAAAGTATAGACAACTTGTAGGAAGTCTCAACTACCTAACTACTACCAGACCAGACATTTTATTTGTCATTGGAATCCTCTCCAAGTTTATGCAAAAGCCTTGTGAGGGACATTGGTCTGCTGCAAAAAGAGTTTTAAGTTACTTGAAGGGAACTCAAGACTTTGGAATCAAGTATACACAGGTGGACGACTTTAGCTTGATTGGATACTCTGATTCAAACTTCAATGGAGACAAAGAAATTGGGGTATCTACTTCAAGATATGCTATGAGTCTTGGATTAGGAGTTGTCTCCTGGAGATCACACAAACAATCAGTTCCAGCAGATTCCACAACAGAAGCAGAATACGTGGCAGCAATTGAAGCAACAAAAGAAATTGTGTGGCTCAGGAAAATTCTTGAAGATTTGTAGGTAAAACAAGTACAATCAACTCCACTCATGATTGAAAATACCTCTACAATAAAGTTGGCCAAGAACCCGAAGTTCCATGATCAAGCGAGGCACATCAATACTAAATATCATCTAATTCGACATCATGTTCAAGCCAAAAAAATCCATCTCCGTCATTGTTCCACAAATGAGCAAATTGTAGACATCTTCACCAAAG
>APFE030426586.1:3533-14143 GCA_000404065.3 Pinus taeda | reverse complement strand
ATATATATATAATTGAAAGTATTATAAATTATCAATAATCTCACTCTCATTGTTTTCACTTAATTGTTGATATTACCACCCACTCTGAAGATGATGTGGTAAAAAATATTTCACTCTATGGCTATGCATATGTAAAATATTTTGATGTCCATATGAAATAAGATAATTTTATACTAACTTTAAAGTGAGATAAAATAATTAAAAATAAAGAAAATCTTATATTTTCATTTTTACTTCTAAAATGTGTGAGGAAATGTATAATTCTTATAATTTATAAAAAATTACTATAAAATTAGTGACAAATATTTAAATTATATTCATTAATATAAAATATTGATTATTCATTTATTAATTTGATTTATTTCAATATCAATTTTATATATTTCATATTAATATTTTATATACTGTATATATGAAAAATGAAAAATTATTTTAATGTTAACCTAAAAAATTTTTAATATTAAAAAAAAAACATTAAGTAAATAATTTAATTAATTTCTATACATAATAAAAAAATATGCAAATTCATTATTCTTAATAAAAATTAAATATATTACATTTAAAAACATATTAGAAAAACATTATAAATATGATAAGGTAGTTCATAACTTATATATATACAATATATTATATAAATTATTATATATTATATATATATTATATATATATCTGAATTAAGAGGACCTTTAAATTATATATCTACCAAGCATCGAGAGGAATACACACTAAAAGATTTGATTCCTTCCATAACATACTAGATCCATGATTAAGATAAATCTATACTAGTTACTATTATCAATAAATAATAAATTTTTAAACATACAATTAAAAATAATCTTAAAATATAATGCCCCCGATGGGGGTGGGCAAAGAGATGGAAAATGGGCCTCGAGGCTTTCCCCTCAAATCACCCGGTAGACATGCTCTACATTAAATCAAGGTTAATGTGACGGTACTTCGATTGTCTGAACTCTCCAGAAGTGGGCAACGTAGATTTAATGATAGCCAGGGGAAATGGAAAGGTTGTTGAAACGTCAGCGATGAGTTTTGGGCATAGGGTGATAAGGGAGATTGCCATAGGCCATGTGTGCTTGCCTTAGTGTTGGTTTAGCCGGCAAAACATAGAGGCAACCCATCTTGCAGTGGTTTGTTTCAGTTTTGGCTCTTAAGTTGTCATTTGTGACCCTGGAGTAAAATTTGGTGGAGGTCCAGTCTTCTACGGTGGGTCTGACTCGGAATTTGGGTGCATTAGCTTCAGTTTATGGCATGGCATCCTAGCTAGCCTTGACCCTTGTTTGTTGTAGGTAATCCTTTAGCTTTGTCTTTGGGTCTCTGATGCATTTCTTGTTTAGGTGGCAGTTGAATTATAGGAAAAGTCTTGTTTTTCTTTTGCGGTGTGGAATTGGGCTTAGGATGGTGGTAGTGGAATTACGCGTGATGGATATCTTTTATGTCTGAGATGGAGGTTTCCTAGGGAATGAGGCTCCTGTTCATGGTGGAAATTGTTTATTCTCCGGCCTTCTACTCCTTTTTGCTCTCATCTAGCTTCCTTATTCTCTACCCTGTTTAGTTTTTGCCTCTGTCTACTTAGTTCTAGCCTTTGGTCCAAGTTGATGCTGTTTGGTTTCTGGTTTAGGTTTGACTTCTCGCTATTGGGTCCCCCAGCCAGGCGAGTGGAGTGGTTGAGGGTATGGGAGTATGTTTCCTCTTTTTTAGGTGGTGCATTTGTCTGGGGGTTGGTCTCGACTGTTGCCACTCTTACTCCAATTGGGTTTCGTTGTATCATTGGGTCTGGTGCGCAGAGACGGGGATGGGCTCCTTGGTTCTCAGTTTGACCCTCGATTTATTGTTACGATGAGATAGTTGGGGTTCCCTTCAAGTCAGTGTTTGGGAATTATATTTTTCAGGTGGTAATAACGCGCCAGAGAGGGCAGCCTCAACGTGGTGGAGGGCAACACAAAATTGCAAGGCACCAAGCCAACAACCACAGTTCTTCTATGGAAAATTTGGCAAGTGTGCAACGCGAAGGGTAAGTGGCTCATGCCCAAGGCTGCTCGCCATAACATGTGTATCCTCCGACATCTCTCGATTCCATCGCAAATCAGCTCGGAGGAATCTAGGCCAACCTAGACATCCTTAGAGAGCATAGGTATTATGACATAAACAAATAGGTAGCCTACATGAATGACATTCAGTTCAACTAGAATGAAAATTTAGAACAATTGGAAAACATTCGCTAGAGCCAACGTTGTACCAATGATTGCCTTCGCGACTTAGAAGCTTGTGTAGAACATATCGACTTTCACATGCATGAACGAGTTAAATTTCTTGTTGCAACTCCTATGATTCCTCCTGAGCCACCTCCGTGATATGTTGCTTTCATTTTTTATCATGATTTTTCCTCCTTTTTGGCTTATAAGGCTCATTAGCATAATGGTTAAATGGGAATATCTTTTGAATACTCTGACTCCCCTTGCCAACAAGTTTGGTAAGAATGAGGCCAGGGTAGCTGTAGAGACACATTTTGTACTATATATTTTCATGAGAATATAATTGAAGACCTTTGGCTGACAAAAATAAATAAATATTAAAATATAATGCAATAATGATTTATAACATATTACTAACAAGGTAATAAGAAACTCTCATAGAATAAAAATCCATAATATCAAGGTAGCATGATAGTAACACATTTCCATATAATTAAAAGGAGTTGTCAAAATCGTTGACATGTTAAGAACAACTATATTGAGAATATATGGACTAATTTTTTTTGTGTGTGTGAACTGATGCAAGAGATTCCAATTAATATAAAATATTATACATTGATATCATGTTTACAAACCTTTCAATAGATATCAACATCTAGTTCATCAAGATCATCCATAAACTAAAAATATAAGAACAAGAGGGCCAATAGCATAAGGAAACATACATGTAGGTGAGAACGAAGAAAACCAATATCAAAGGTGGGTAGAGCCTCATGCATCATTCCATTGGCATAAGAAGGGATTGAAGCAATTTCATCGTCAACCTTAACCAATGAGCAATGCACCATATCCATGAAGAAAAAGTTCTAGCAAGCCCTTATGAGGTGAGGACCAAACAACAAAGCTATGTAAATTAACCAACAAAAATCCATGATCAAACCCTTACATCATAGATGACCAACATTGAAAGATATAGTAAGATCCAACCTGTTAGCGCTCAAATCTGCCTTAGGCTGAAATAAGGCAAGACTCAAGGCCAAACCAAACCACGCTCAGCCTCGTAGCTAGCCCTACGAGGACAGGAGAGGGCTCTCTCCGGGTCAAACTCGGCAAAAGATAATCGAAAAGGCTTGAGATGACCGAATTGATGACTAATTTTAGGCTAGGTATTAAGTACAAAGAGTTTAGGATTGATTTTTATGATTTTGTTGAAATCAAGGGAAAGGCAATTTTGGGTGCGGGGATGAGGCACAGTTTTTGCAGAGGTCCACTTGGGGCAAGACAGGCAATTGTTTTGATGCCTTAAAGCAGGTGAGATGGATAGATCAGAGCGATGAGGGGCTAAGGAGAGCAAGAGGTCTCAAGGATTCTCCTCAAACTGAAGAAAACATAGAATATTAAACAAATTTAAAGGCAAAGCATAGCAATTTCATGGATTCTACCTTAACACTTCATTTGCTTAATAAGAGAAGATGCAATGGAGATAATGATTCACATACACAACTTACAAATACTGAGAGAAAAACACCATCAAGACATAAAGCCACATGGATCCCAAGTAGTGCTGTAAAACCCTGGTCTTTCCTTTGCCAAAAATGATAGTAAAATATGTACAATATAGTCTCAAAACTATCCCAAGAGTCCAACCCCTGCTACTGAATGAAAAATTACATATATAAACCAACACAAACCATTCCCTAACCTCTAGGGGTCGATCTCCTCCTTCTAGGAGCTGTTTCAACCAATTCTAAACTGAGCACTACAAACTAGGCAATCAAAACAACTTGCCTCTATAAACTTGGAAACCAATTCATTCATTAATTTTTTGCCATTTTATGAATGAATCTTCTAGAATAGGTAAAAAGTGCCATGTCAATCATGAAATTACATCAATTACATAAAAGAGGATGAAAAATCCCACCAAAAGGTCAAAACTGGTCAATGCTGAGTTTTCCTGAGCTGAAGGTGCAAAACTGGCCAATTTTCCCAACGCGTAGCGCGCCATTTCTCTACGCGTAGCGTGCCTTTCAGGCCACTTTTGAGGCACTTCCCAGCATCCAAATGAGGCACAAGTGGGCTTGTTGGCAAGGTCGATGTCTACTCTCCAGCCCAAGTGGAATTTCTCAATTAGGAGGCCATTTGCCCCTCCAAAATTGCAATCTCCCAAGACTGCTTCCTGTGTGTCCAAAAAGTGGTAGAAGGTCATTTTTTGCTTGTTTTTTGACCTTTTGGGGGCTCAAATCTCCATGAAACTTCTTGGCAGTGGCTGAGCAAATGTATTTTGTCATGAAAAATCCAAAAATGAAAACCTTTCTTGAAATGGACCTCCCCAACTTAAGGGTAGCGCGCGGCGCGCTACGCGTTGAGGGCAAAAACCTGTTTTTGACAAAAAATTTCAAAAATGACCAAAATTGCTCCAAATTGTCTGAATTTTGAGCTAAGGGTGTATCATTGAGTTCCATGCTCCCTCAAGGTGGCTACAGCCAAAATCTGAAGTGGATCGGGCCTTTTCCTCCATTTTAGTGCCTTGGCCAATTGTCTCTTGAGTACCTTCAGTTTTGCTTTGCACACATGCATGCATGCCCAATAATGATTTTTCATGTGGCGGAGCATATCTTTGTCCCTGTTTGCCTTGGCTATCAACTTTTCTAAATGAGTATTCACTCGAATGAGCATAGATTCCCGATCGATAGGTTTCAAATCACCGGGTCTTCTACGGGCCAATTCCCGGTCTTCACAAATCTTCCGCTGCTCATAAAGCTCGTGCTTATCTTCCAACTGTTTGTTGCACTGCTATAAATAGTTAATCACCCATTTTCCCATCTGCAATTTCTTGTGCAGCGACTCATTCTCGGCCCTTTGCTCTTGGATGATCTCCTTGAGCTCTGAGGCAGGAGAGCTAGCATCAATATCAATGACATCTGTGTCCTGACCTCTTGAAGGACCCTCATCAATCATGGGCCTCTTGCCCCTGTCCTGAACCTGTACCTGTGCTGAAGAATATGGCGAGACCCCTTCCACATGATGTGGAGATAGTACTCGCTGTGTCGATGAAGTCAACGAAACCCCTTCCACCCCGGGTGGCGATAGTACTCGTCATGCAGCTGCAAATAAGGCTCTGGGGCCTTTCTGATATGTTACATATGTTAGAACATCAACATGCTCGGTCTCATGAATGTCAGACTGCTGTGAAGGCCCCTCATGAATGTCAAACTGCTGTGAAGGCCCCTCATGAATGTCAAACTGCTGAGAAGGCCCTCCCCCATCATGGACAATCTCAGGAGGTGGGTGTGGCACTGTGAAGAAGTCGCGAGAAATGAAATCCTCCCATGGAATACCTTGCTGTGCCAACTGATGCATCACTATGATCTCGATCAGTGCATAATGATATATACTTTTGAGTTGCTGTGCGGGGTTCTTCCTTTGCACTACGGGCACCATCTTTTCTATATTCCGGCACATGAAAAATGGAATGTTCATCATTCGTACCCGGGTAAAATGCATCAACAAATGGATATGGTACCAATATAAAAGTGAAAATATTCCCTCACAAGTAAAATAGCGCATAATAAGCCTCATCAAGGGTGCATACTCCTCCCTTAGGAATCTGAAAGGAAAAACAGCAGTAAGATGCCTCATGCATCCGGGTTTGATGTATGGTTGATAATGAAATTTGTCTAGCAGGTTGCGCTTGGTCCACTCTTCACCAACATTTGGTATCCCGGTGGCTTGAGCAACAACCTCGGGTGATAGTGTGAAGTCCACTCCTGCAAAGTTCACATGACCATTGTGCAAATGTAGGACAAACAAGTGGACTAATTCTTTGTGATGTTGAATTTGTGAGATCCTCTCACAATACTCAAAACATGATTGGTACCGAAAACAAGACATTGCAAGTGGACAGGCTTGCAAATAAGCCAAAGAGGTGGGCTCCTCTCTAACATGCCAACCACCTTTGCCACCCTTGTGATGCCTCCTAGGCACTTCTTCCTCCGGTGTTGAATCACTGTCATAACTCTGCTCATAATCTGATTCAGTTTCTGACATGGTTTTGAAGACATGATGGCTGAAATGTATCTGTTTACTGTGCACACAATTGATTGCTGTTTGACTTTTTCAAATGCTGTTACCAAGGGGACATAAAGACAAGGGAATTGTTAGGGAAAGGGAAACATGAGGGAATTAGGGGAAATGAAAATAACGAGGAATTTATGGAAGGAAAAGGACATAGGAAATTATGATGTTGTAGGGTTTTGGGGTGAAGTAGGTTTTGGGACTAAGTAGGGTTTGGGATTTTGTGAAGGGATATTATGGAATTTTATGGGAAATTTGAAAAGAAATGCTGATGAATATGGGGGAAAAAAGGAGGATCAAAATGGGAAAACCTTGGGCAGCATATCACTTTGAAACCCTAGCAAACTTGGTCTTTAAATTTACACACCAACTTAGGGTTTTTTGCTTTTAATTTTCATGGCATATTTGTCATATTTCTTTCACATTCATCTTGCAAAAAACAAAATAGCCATGGAAAAGAGCTTACTTGTATCTTGCTTGAGCTAAGAGAGGTTTTTGTGTGCTTGCTGGCAAGTTACAGGGCGAAAAACCCAACGCGTAGCGCGCCTTGCCCAACGCGTAGCGCCCCTTCAACGCGTAGCGCCCTTGTAAAGTTACACTGCGAAAACCTTCCTGACGCGTAGTGCACCCCCAACGCGTAGCGCGCCCTTCCTGACGCGTAGCGTGCTACGAAAACTGCCCACTTTTCTCAAGAACTCATAAAATCGCCTTTGCAAGGTTTCACTTAGCTTGTGAGAGGAAAATAAGTTGCAAATGAAGAATGATGTGCTTTTATAGGCTTCTTTTAAATTTTCATTTTCCTCAAAACCCACTTTATAATGTTTTGAGTTTTGACACTTTTTGAATTTAATTAGCTCTGACTTTTGGTTTCTTTTCTTTGAAAAATTGGTTGAAATGATGATTTCTTCTGAAAATTTTTGCAGGGATAGCTTCTAAGGTGCTTTGGCAAATGAGACCAAGGCTGCACTTTGACATTTGGAGAGTTTGAAAATTTGAGAATTTTTACAAAAAATGAGAAAATGACCTTTGTTTTTCAAAAACAGAGTTTTGAAAACAAGGTGGAAATTTAGCTGTAGAATAGTGAGAATTGTTGAAATGATGCTTTATGAAGGACATCCCTCTGGCCTGCTAGTCGTTTATGACCTCTCAAGACAAAAATTGACTCAACCCTAGACCTAAGACCTGGAAATTTAAAACAAGACAAAAGACTCTTTGAAGACTTTATTCACTCAAACAAACCTAAACCAGCAGTGCCAAACAGGAGGGGGATAAAAGACACAAGCTCCTCCAGCAGAGTTATGGCATGCCTAACGGAATGCAACATGATCACACTGATGGGACACCTAATTATGAATTGCAAAGAGCTTTGATCTCTGGTGGAGGGCTACTAGACCGACTCTAACATTGGCTCCAATGGGGATGGTAGCTCCTTGGAGATGCCAAGAACAACAGATCTCTGGAAGAGCTAGACAGTGCCTTCACTCATTGGGCGATGGAGTCATTATTCTGACAAAAAATCTTGAGAATTTGACTGAAAAAACAAAAATTGCTTTGACCAAACTAGACTCGAAACTAAAGATTAAGACAACTGACTTGACAAACTTAGACCTACTAACTTTCATTTTCAGAATTATAGCCTTCACTTCAGGCCCCAAACTGAAGATGATAAGTTAGTGTACATGTGCGATAGAACAAAAGTAAAATGATATGTACAATGATAATGAATTGAGCAGAAAATACTCAAAAGTAATATCTCTTTAACAGCCGACCATTGATCGGCCCTCCAGGATATTCATCTCCATTCATCTCTTTGAGAAGGAAAGCGTTTTGGCCGCGATATGATGCAATCTTATAAGGACCCTTCCATAAATTTTCAAATTTTCCATGCTTTCCGTTGTCTTCATGACGAGCATCCCATCTTAAAACAACCTCATCTAGCTGAAATGTATATGCCTTTGCTTTCCGGTCATAAATCCTTTTGATACGCTCCTGCAATTTGCAAGTGTTTTGAAATACCTCCTCCCGTGTGTGCTGCAAATGAATCATCTGATTAATCCTTCTCTGCATGGGATCTTCTTCACTACCCGCTTCTTGAAGCAATTTGACTACCGGGAAAGCAAGTGAAGTTGGAAAAATTGTGTCTGTTCCGTACACCAACTCGAAAGGAGACATACCAATAGATTTTTTCTGACTCACCCTATCAGCCCATAGTGCATTTATCAACTTCTTGTGCCAGCCCTTTTTGCTGATTTCCAACAATTTCTTAATGATATTGACCAAGGATTTATTAGATGACTCCGCCAATCCGTTTCCTTGAGGATGGTATGCGGTTGAATGTCCCAAACTAATATTGTACTTATAAAAAAACTCAATCATCCTTTTTGACTTAAATGTTGCTGCATTATCCGTGATTAGCTTACTTGGACATCCAAAGCGTGACAAAATATTGGCCTCGAGAAAAGAAATAATTACCGCATCCGTAGCTTATCGAGTAGGAATTGCTTCAATCCATTTTGTGAAGTAGTCCGTGGCCGCCAATATCCATCGATGCTGTCCTGATGATGCCGGATGAATTTCACCAATGAAATCCAATCCCCACTGCTGAAAAGGTGCGCTGATTTCAATTGGTTTGAGAGGCAAAGGCTGGAGCTTCTGCTTTCCTTGAAAAATTTGGCATTCGTGACAATTTTTAACCGCTTTATATACATCTGAAAATGATGAAGGCCAATAATAGCCTGCCCTTAGTATCTTGTTTGCCGTAGTCTTCCAAAACAAATGACCTCCACAGTCTCCTCTATGAAAGTCTTCCACGACTCTTTGGGCTTCATCCTCTACCAAACAATTCAATAACATTCCGCCAGGGTCTTTCCAAAACAATGCTGAATCGAGAATGCAAAATTTGGCAGCCTTCAATTTCAATGTTCTACTTCTGTTTCTTGGCATTCCAGGAGGCGAAGATAAATGTTGAAGTACATATAAATTATCAGCGTACCATGGAGAAGAAAGAAACATTTCAGATACCTGAATGGATGGGTTCTCCTCATCTTCATCAGACATGGCAGCAATCAAATTTATGTCTAGGATTTGCAGATTTGTTTCAGCCATTAGCTTGGCGAGTCCTTGACCTTTGATCAGCTTGGTGGGTTTAATTTCAACATCATATTCTAACAACGCAGCAATCCACTTACCCCTTCTCCCTTCTGGATCTGCCTGTACTAAAACATCTTTGACTGCTGCGTTAGGATCATAAGCTAGAATATGAGAATGCAATATGTACACACGAAAATCCTTCAAGGCCTTTACAAGCGCAAGTGCTTGCTTCTCAATGATGTTATATTTCAATGCTCCATCTCTAATAATGCGACTGAAAAAGGCGATGGGCTTTTCTACACCTTCTCTTTTCTGCATTAGCACAGCTGCCAAAGTGTGCTCAGAAGCAAATGAAAATAAAATAAAGTCTTGAGTGTAGTCGGGGCTGATAAAAATAGGAGCTGTAGAAAGAGCTAACTTCACTAGATTAAATGATTTAACCGCCTCTTCGGTCCACTTTACCTGGATGTCATTTTTGAGCATGCTTGTGATCTCTCTAAGATGCTCTCCTAGATTTGGAATAAAACGACGCAGAAAATTCAGTTTACCATTGAAAGACTGAATTTCTTTCTTGTTCCGGGGTTGTTCAATTTGTTGAATGGCTTCAACATGTGCTGGATCAATACGGATGCCGACTTTAGATATGATGTGACCAAGAAGTTTTCCCTCATCCATGGCAAAAAGACTCTTTTTCGGATTCAACAATATGCCATATTTTCTGCACATTTGGAAAACAATTTTCAAATGATACAAATGTTCCTCATCAGAATTTGAAAACACGGTTAAATCATCAAGATAAACAACCAAAAATATATCTTTCTCATTGGCGAAAGCTACGTCCATTGCACGCTGAAAGGTAGCTCCTGCATTTTTCAAACCAAACGACATCTTTGCATAATGAAATGTTCCCCATGGAGTGGTGAATGCGGTTTTGTCACGGTCATCTTCATGCACTAAAATCTGATTGTAACCTGAATAACCGTCGAGTAGTGACATCCTTGATGCTCCAACTACTCGCTGCAATATATGATCCATTTTGGGCAGCGGATAATTTTCCTTTAAGGACACCTTATTTAAATTTCTGAAATCAATACATAAACGGATCTCACCTTTCTTTTTTCTTACGGGCACCAAGTTTGATATCCAATCTGAAAATCGAATAGGCACAATGATTCCTGACTTATACAATCTGTTTACCTCTTTCTCAATTGATGGCAGCAACTTCGGATTGATTCT